>PVKM010000369.1:0-112502 GCA_004027735.1 Carollia perspicillata
ATCTCAGAGAATCTCAAAGATATTGGACCCAAGGAGGAACACCACGGCACATCATAATTACATTACTCAAGATTAAAGAGAAGGAGAGAATCCTAAAAGAAGCAAGAGAGAAGGAGAGAGTTACCTACAAAGGAGTTCCCATCAGACTGTCAGCTGACTTCTCAAAAGAGACCTTACAGGTAAGAAGGGGCTGGAAAGAAGTATTCCAAGTCATGAAAGGCAGGGACCTACATCCAAGACTGCTCTATCCAGCAAAGCTTTCATTTAGAATGGAAGGACAGATAAAGCGCTTCCCAGATAAAATCAAGTTAAAGGAGTTCATCATCACCAAGCCCTTATTATATGAAATGTTAGAGGGACTTATCTAAGAAAAAGAGGATCAAAACTATGAACACCAAAATGACAACCAACTCACAACTGTGAACAGCTGAACTAAAACAGAAACAAACTAAGCAAACGACTAAAACAGGAACAGAATCACAGAAATGGAGATCACATGGAGGGTTATTAGGGGGGATTAGGAGGGGGGAGAATAAGGGGAAAGGTACAGGGAATGAAAAGCCTCACTGGTAGGTACAGGGGGAGGTTAAGAATAGTATGGGAAATGGGGAGGCCAAAGAACTTACATGACAACCCATGGACATGAAATGAGGTAGGGGGGATTACAGGAGGGTGGGGGGATGCAGGGCAGAGGAGGATAAAATGGAGAAAAAATAGGACAACTGTAATAACATAATGAATAAAATGTACTTAAAAAAAAGAAATAGCATCATCTTCTCCACAAGATTTGGCTGTTTCTTTGCCTCCGGTAGTTTTGCTTGTTTGGCAGTAGCGACATGTGCAGCATGGACACCTGGGACCACAGGTGAGCATGGCAGCCTCATGACTGTCGCCTGGCTGACAGCAACTGGTAGATGCTATTGAGAGTAAGACACACTGGTTTCACACTTGTTAAAAAGTGAAAAAAGTGTGCATTAGAATTGGTAAAATATGGTATTATGTTCTCCACTGCACATGTTTTTGAGGAAGTAGATTGAGGTACATGGTGATTAGTTTACGGACTCAAAGACCTTTGGGAGCAAAGCTAGGGCCAGACACTGTCTTTTTGTCTGCTTGTTTGAAGTTCTTTTTAAGTACTTTTTGAGAGATGTTTTGATTTAACAGGAGGTTGGTGTGGTAGCAAAAGTATTGGCCTGGTGCTCAGACAGGTATAGATTCTGGTTCAGTGCTTACAAACTTATGATTCTGGATGTTACTTATATTCCCTGTACCTCATTTTTCTTACCTGAGAAATGGGATGATAATGATACCTATTTCAGAGGAATAGTATGAAAGTATTTTAATTTAACTTTTATATGGCACATGCTTCATTATATAATTATTATTAGATTATTTTCTAATAAATTACAATTTTAAAAATAAAGCTTTTTAAAAAAAGTAGGTTCCTAACAAATATTTGATCTTGATCTATGACATATAGGACATACTTGTAATTTTAGAACCTAACCTCCTACCCCCCAAATCTAATGTTCAAATCTCTTCCTTAGGAAAAAATCTTGAGTATATCTCAAATTCTAAAAGGAAGACTTTCTATACTCAAGTATCCTGAGATATGTTTCTTTTCATTAAAGGTATAGGTAATGAAAATCTTAAGATTATAAAATGAGCCCTGGCTGGTGTAGCTCAGCAGATTAAGCGCAGGCCTGCAAACCAAAGGGCTGAAGGTTCAATTCCCAGTCAGGGCACATGCCTAGGTTGTGGTCTAGGTCCCCAGTTGGGGTCACGTGAGGGGCAACTGCACATTGATGTTTCTCTCTCTTTGTCTCTCTCTAAAAAATAAATAAATAATACCTTTAAGAAAAAGATTATAAAATGACAAAGATTCAGGTGAAGATCAATAAGAGTGTATAATTTATTTTTTTTACCCAGCTATATTTTTCTCCTTCATATATACAAAAATATATCTATAGCAATATGAATTTAATATTTTACTCCTTTTTAAACACCTAAAAGTAAAATAAGATAGATGACTTAATGAACTATTTGGTATTTATTTTAAAGGTGACTTTTTTGTTAAAATTGTTTACTAGAGAGTCTAATTTAATATTACTAGAATTGTATTAAGCTTTAAAAACAAAATTCTAGTTATATGCTGTGAATCTTATATATATATATATATATATATATATATATATAGTATGAAATTTTCATCTGAAGTGTATATAAATGTACTTCCATTTAAAAGATTATGTGTTGTGATCAGAGCAACTCAAGTCGAAAGACACTTGCTCTGGGTGTAATGAAAATGACTGAGTATTATAGTCTGTAATTGGATTTTCTTTTCAGATACTTTACAAAATAATGTTTGAATGCAATGGTAAAGTTCAATTATATAACAGTACAAGAATATGCTGTGTCCTCTTCTGTTATAGGTTCATTAATACATTTCTGTCTAAAATTGATAATAAATGACAGAACTCTAAATGAAAGAATTGTAAGTTTGTCACTAATTATGTTCTTTAGAGCCAAAAAATCTGAAATTTACTAATTGATAAAAACTGTTACTTAAAGATTAAATGTCATCTTGTCATTATTGTCTTTGGGTTTTGTAATACTCTGAAACTTGACTGTTAATTTTTGAAAGACCATTTCATTAATTGTGAGCTATTTTACACTTAGTGTAGGGAATTAATTCTGTAGAATTATAGACCACAAAATGCTTTTTATATTAATCTTCTGATCTTACAGATGAAGAGTAGGGATTCCAGCATGACTTTCTCAGAAACAAGGACTTTGCTGGGTAGGAAAAGTTTATTATATAATGTAGATATAACTCATCATCAGATTTGTTATTTAATAGTACATACTTATTTTCTTTGTACTTGATTTTTATTCCCAAAATGGCTTATATGAATGAAACTAAACATACTTACCAGAATATTAAAATGCATAAGCTGCATATATCTTTCAGCTTTGTGACTTCTATAGAAACATGGGAATGGACTGCTGAAGGCTAATCGTTTTCTTAAAATTTATCAAATATAAATTTTATTTATATCCTATTGAAATGATAGAATTTATCCTCCAAGTCAATAAAATAGTTTTACAAGAACAGAAATAATCGAGCTCTTTAATGTACTGGTATTTTTAGAGGATGGCATAGTCTGATGATTATAGAATTATGAGTGTGGTCTAATGCTGTTCCCTAAATTACATTGAGACTAGTGAACGTTGTAGAAAGTACCACATTGTTTAGCTATAAAAAGAAACATTGTTCTTACTTTTTAAGACTGTGAGTGAGACAACAAACCAGTTATTTCTGGTTGAAACAATTTCACTTCACTTAGTGATGGTCTGTTTCAAGTGCAGTGACATTGAAAACATAAAATACTGTGTACTTTTGTGTTCTATATTTAACACAAAATTTCAAACTTTAAAAAATCCCAATGCTGTAGTCTTTTTATTATAAAATATTGTTAAAACACTTAAGTATTCATTAATCTTTACTAGTTAAAGTTACACTGTATCTTAGAAAACTGAACTGAGAACAAGAAAGTTAAGTACATAATATACGGTCAGAGAAGCTAAAGCAGATGTCACAAAGTTCAGGCATTTTTCTCCGAAGGGCGGGAACATATTCCTTACTCTAACCATATCAGATTTCACTTACATTTAATCATACCAGGTAATAGCAAAGTGGACAGTTACAATCTTAGTATAAGCTTTTTGTCAGCCATGTTATAAAAAAACAGCTTTGACAAGAATGGACACCTAAAAAGTTATCAGACTATGTGAAATAAAGATTTACATTCACTTACTAATAATATACCATTAATAAGTAAAGCATAAAACACTTGTTTCATTTTATCATGTTTTCAATTTCACTTGTAAAAAGTGAAAACCTGTGAACAGATGATGCAGGAAGTCTTTTCTTTTTCACAGGTAGAGAGAGTTCTGTGATCAAATAAGTTTGGAGATTGCTAATCTGTTTCACGCTGCCTGATTTTCCGGCCTCTGGCCTAGCTTTCCTCCCATCAATTCTCCCTATCAGCCAGGGAAAACAACTCTTAAATGCAACTCTGATTCTGTCACTGTCTTGCTTAAAACACTTCCTTTCTATTTTTTTCCTTGGACGCGAAGAGCCGACTTCCGCCCTGTAAGACAGCTGGGAGGGCCCCTGCATCCTCTCCAGCTTTCACTCCTCCCATCCCTGACTCTGCTTTACCTGTGCCTAGAGGACTTCCATCTCTTTCTTCACAAGGCCGTCTTTTCATTATGTGGGTACGTTGCACTGTTATTTTTTCCAAAAGACCTTTCTATCTCCAACCCAGGCGGGGGGAGGCGGGGGGGGGGGGGAGAATGTCCTTATGTAGCCCATTGTCCCGTCACTTGATCTGGACTCCTGCTGTTTGCTTGTCTCCTTTGTGACAAACTTAAGCAAGTGTCTCTGCAGTGAACACGGTGACTGTCCTAGTGTGTGCACTGCAAACTACTGATTAGATAAATTGATTAAAACCATGTTTTAGAAGGAAAATGATATGGGAAAAGGGCCCTATTCAATGTTAATTGATAGAAGATATATAATTAGAAGTCTGTGTATCCCAGAATATATTAGATGAAGGATTATAAATAGTGCCAGTTTTGTTTGCCAAACTTTGTACTTAATTTTTTAAGTACTTTATCGCTTTATCGCTTTTTAAAGACAACAGCACATGTTGACTATTAAGTAGTAATAATACATATATTGAAAGGCAGGGGAATGTGCAATGTATGCTAACATACTTAATGTCAAGTAGTTAAAATAAATGTCACTTTCTAATTTCTTCCAAAAGTTTTGGTCATTATTCTATGACCAAGTTTATAGTCTATGATAAGACCACTAAAGCATTAGATAGTGAAAAATATTTTTCATGTATTTAAGGAAATATTTGTCATAAAAATTGAATTAAAACTCTATATTGTAACTTTTACCCCTTGGTTGAGGTGGCAGATTCTGTTCTTCAGTAAAGAAAGGACCATTTAGCACTGTTATACGGCCTGATTATTTGACTTTGGACAACGTTAGTCGTGTCTTCCCTTCATTATTCATTTCGGCTTGCCTCCCGCTTTCCTTTCCCCTCCTTCTTCCCGCCCCCACTTTAAGTTTGACTGTGATTTAAAAATGTTACTCCCAACTCATTGGCAGTAAATCTAATTGAAGGTTTCTCAGCTAATTGTTAAGCTTTTAATAAGCTATGTATCAAATTGCTGGAATTTGAAAGAATAAAATCTGTTGGAATTAAAATAAACTTATCTCAGAATTCTACTTTAATTTGTTGCAAATTTCTTAGAGCCTGCATCCCTCAACATAATTCATGCTCTGACTTCCTCCATCACACTGTCCAATGAGCCTTACTGGGAACGTAAGTCAACACCGTCCGGGGAATGATGCAATGGAAGCTGGGTACACAGCCTCCCCCTGACTTCAGTCACCCCCGTCCCTTGCTTTTTCCGGCTGTACTGGGCAAAGTGAATTCAGTTTTTCCACATTAGGAGCATCCTCTGCCACAAATTTCATTGCTGGCAGGTGCACACATGTGTTTGCATGTATGAATCGTTATACCTAGCCTTTAATACAGAGGTGCATGTTTGATCTATGGGCCTTATGTTGGAGTATTCCTATTTAACGCTATTGTATGATACCTTATGGATTTATGATGAGTACTTCCCAGGTGCCGGGTACTATGCCAAATGCTGTGAAGTCTACAAAAATACAAGTCTTTTATGTTGTTTTACAGATTTTTAGCTTTTTGTTTTGTTATTAGCATTTATTGAAGAATGGTAATCTGCTGTGTAGATTGTTGAGATTTGACTGTAAATGACAAATATAAAAATGATAAATATTTTACATCTTTTTGTTTAGCAAATTTGTTATTTAGTTGCTAAACTGTTTTTTCTAGTTACTAAGCTAAAATAAACTTTCATATTTACTTCATGTGTAACTATAAAGAATCAGAAAAATACATTATTACTTTCTTTTTTTTTCCTTTGAATGCTCAAGAAATAAAACATATTACTCAAATGACTAGCTGTGTCTCTTGGACTTTGTACTGTAACCCCACCTCCCGTCAGCCTTTGGCGTTCATCATTCTGCCAGGAAGAGGCAGCGTGTTCACAGAGAATGGAAATAAATGTGTTATTTAGTGTGCAGTTGTCTTCTTCTGTCATGGATATGTTCACTTTAAAGTAGGATGGAGGCGTGAGCAAACACAACTGTCACTGTCTGGATACCAGTAAGGGCCTTCTATCAGAAATGTTGATCAATGTATGTAAAACGGACTTTTTGGGTGTACAGTTCCAGCAATTTTGCTCCTCGCACAGGTTATGAAAACTGTACCATAATCAGGATATAGAGGAGTTAGCTTCATCCCTCCAAAACATTCCCTTCCGCTATTTCATGGTAGTTACTCCCTCCCTCATCACTGACACCTTGTGACTACTGATCTATTCTCGGTCACTATAGTTTGGCTTTTTTGGCTCCTGAGACCACCTTCTTTCACTTAGCATAATGCCTTTGAGATTCAGCCAACTTTGATACACACTAGTAGCTCCTTGTTATTGATTAGTGTAGTCCATGGTGTGGATGTACTAAAGTTTGTTTGTCTATTCACTCACTGAATGCTATTTGGCTTGTTTCCCATCTTGAGTTGTTATGAATAGAACATTCACATACAGGTTTTTGTGTAAATATGAAGCTTTCATTTCTCTCGTGTGAAGGAAAGTGATTGTTGAGTCATATGACAAGTATATGTTTAACATTATAAGAAGTTTTCAAATGATTTTCCAGAGTGGCTATACCATTTTTCATTCACCACCAGTGCCTGGGAGTTTTATTTGCTCTTCATTTTCACGTCCACTTAGTATTGTCCATGTTTATTTTAGCCATTCTAATAGGTGTCTGGTGATACCTCATTTTGTTTTTAATCTACATTTTTCTCATGTTGCTAGATGTTAAGGAGCTTTTCATATAATTTGGCATGTGTAGGTCCTGTCTAGTGAACTGTCTGTTTAAGTCCTTTGCTGATATTTAAATTGGGTTGTTTGTTTTCTTATTGAATATTCATAGTTATGTATATATTCTCTCTATAAGGGCTTTATCTAATGTAATTTGCAGTTATTTTCTCCCAGAGTGTGACTTATCCTTTTATTCTCTTAACTGTGTATTATAGAGTAAAAGTTTTTAATTTTATTAAGCTCTAATTTATAAAATTTTTCTTTTATGGATTGTTCTTTGGTATCTTATCAAAGATGTTATTACCTAATCCCAGATCATGAAGATATTATCCTTTGGGCTTTAAAAAAAAAAAGCTTTCAAGCTTTTGATCTGTATGTAGTTTTATTATTAATTTTGAGATAATTTTTGTTAAAGGTATAAACTTTAGGTCTAGGTTTCTCATTTTTTCCCCAGCATATATATGTTCAATTATTCTAGCATCATTTGTTGAAAAGACTATCATTTCTCTGTTAATTTTGAACCTTTGTTTAAAAAACATGTTTTTTATATCTGTGCAGCTGTATTTCTGGACTCTCTGTGTTCCATCGATCTAAATATCTACCCACTGGTCAGCGCCACACTATCTCCATTACTGTAGCTTCATAGTAAGTCTCAAAAGCAAAGAGCAGTTCTCCAGGTTGTTCTTGTTCAGAATTGTTTTCTATTCTCATTCCTTTGCCTTATTATATATTTTAGAATCAGCTTGTCAATATCTACAAAATCCCACTGGGTTTTGACTGGAATTTTGTTAAGTGTATAGATCAATTGGAGAACTGACCTCTTTACTGTGTTAAGTCCTTTAATCCATGAACATTGTGTAAGCCTCTCTATTTAGTTTGATCTACTTTCACTTCTTTTCTCAGTGTCATGTAGGTTCCAGAATACAAATCCTAGACACATTTTGTATTTTTTAGTTCATTTTTCATGTTATTTTGAAACTGTTCATTACTATATATAGCAATACTCTTGGTTTTTGCAAAAGGAAATATAAAAAGGCCTTTTCTTCGTCCTTCTCTGGACTGAGAGATTCCTTCCTGCTCCTTGACCCTGAGCTGCAAGGCTTCTTCTCCTTATGCTCTCTCTTACATCCATTGTCTGCTTCCATGTTTGGGGCTGTGTAGTGGAGGGGAACATGGCATTTGAATTCTGGTCTTCTCCAATCCACCTGGTCCAATTTAATGTGCGTCCTCAAATTGTTGCTTCCTGCACTCTGAGTTTTACAGCTGTGGTCTATGGGAGAGACAGAGTGGAGTGTGCTTACTTCATCTTCCCTAAAGCTAGACCCAATGCCAATGTGTTTGCACTGACTAAAATTAACTCTTTTAAATCGCATCTCAAGTTCTGTTTGCTATTAGCAGGCAAGCCACCTATGTGTTGAGATCTCATAGCATCTTTCCCTGGTCTGCTGTCAGGAAAATTATATTGAAACTCTTTTTCCAACTCTAAGTACCAGGCTTTTATTTATAATCTTAAAAGCATTTATTAGGGGAAAATATAACATTTTGGACCTTGAGTTATTGTAATTGAATATTTGATGTCTGAAGAACATATTTGTGACAGTTTTCCTTAAAGAAAAATTATGATTGTATCTGAAATTATGTTTGAAGGAAGACTGCTTTTGCTGGCAGTCTTGACAAACTAGAGAGGATTGAAGGATCCATATCTTAAAAACAAATGTTTATGTAAAATAAATTGTGGGAAATTTGATGTTATGCACTTAAAATTTTTATGTAAATGATGAGAGGTGGAGGCAGATATTTAAAACAAATAATAAACATTCTTAATTTGGATAGGAGTCTCAGATTTTATCTTTCATTCACTACTTTAAAATCTGCTGATTTATCCAGTCAGAAATCCTACAGTGAGAGCATTAGCATTTCTTTTTGTGTTGAAATTAGGGTAAATACACTTTCTTTTAAATTTGTTGGTCACTTTTGCATTTAAACTTTGTTTTAGGTGTGCCAAGCACAAGCCAGTATAACCAGCCACAGATTTCTGACTTCATTTCCAGTAATAACTGTTCTTTTAAGTATAAACTTTAATTAATTCTGCAATCCAGCATAATAAGATAGAGGTATAGTTATACAGTTTTTAGTTTTATTCTGGTTTCCCCTGAAACTGGATATATTTAGTAGCATTTATATCTGTTGTAACATGGTCTTGCATAGGGAAAAAGTAAATGAAGTAGTTCTGGGCTAGGGGAAAAAGTTTTCACCTGCTTCAAGAGTGTTCTAGGTTCCCTCTTATTTTTCTTGGAAGGAAAATGTGCCATAGTCTAAAAAACATATGTAATCAGATCTTCTTGAAAAGACTAGTTGAGAAAATATCTCAGTTATGCCGCATTTTCATGAAGGCTAGAAGTCTGAAGGGAGGAATGGGACATGGTCATGATGAAAACAAAGACTTTGGAATCTGCAAGATCTGGGTTTGAATCTAAGTTTTGTCTCTAAAATGATGAATATGTTACTGACTGACTGAATTTCTTCTTTTAGATATAAGTAATTTACCTACTTAATTTAGAGACCTGTTCAGTGAATTCTAAGAATGCTTGTAAAGGAACCCAAAACTGTGCCTGCCATGTACTAGCATACTCATTAGGAAATAGTGCCTGTATTGTACGATTGCTACAGCAAAACAGTACATTGTTTAGAACTTCTGAGCTCTGTGAAAGATGACTTGCTAATGTTCAACCTTGATAGATAGCAAGGACACTGATTAGCCAGTATTTGGCCCGAGTACCCTGGTTTGCAGTTTGTTTACATTCCTGGAGGCTGAGACAGAGTAGTAACAGGTTTAGAGCAAGGTTTGGGCAGGACAGTAGCCTTGCATCTGTGGCTTATCAGGCTATTTGTTTATTATCATGTTTTTATTTTTTTTTCAATTACATTTTACATTCAATATTATTTGGTATTAGTTTCAGGTGTACAGCATAGTGGTTGGATAATCATGCACTTCATGAAGTATTTGAGCTTTTCTTCCTTTAACTTTTTTGTGAATAGAGAAATGCCATCTTAGAAACACAAATGTTCTTATGTCATCTGTAGCACATGATGGAGTGATTAGACACCTACAGAGGATTCAATTAGACATTTTAGTCTTTAAGGTGAGTTTTGAAGGTATGAGACTGCATGTGCCTGAGAAAACTGACCACCTTATTTGGTATCTCTAGTTGTATACAGGGTCCAGTGAGGGGATAGAAACCACACTGATGGTTAAATGGGAAATTTAGCATAAGAAGTTATTAACTATGATACAAGAGTAAATGTAATATATAAGGAAACAATACATGGCTCCGTATTGCTGAGGGCGGGTCACCAAGGAAGGGCAAACTGGCTAAGGGTTCAGACCTGCATGGAGAAGGTGTGGTTCAGCCCCTGAAGCAGGAAGCTTGCTGGTTTTGGCAGACTGGAGCTGGTCTGGAGTTGCTGAGCAATTGGAATCCACTCTCTGCGGTGCAGGTGGGGAGCAGGGGAGGATGTACAGTGGGAGTCTGAGTGCTGGAAGGCAGCAGGAGTTCTTCCAAATGAATGTGATGGCAGGGATGGGAAGGGTGGGATGGTAAATGGTTGGGGGGGTCGCAGAAGCAGCTGCTGCTTGGAGTGTGACCTTCTGGGTCATAGGCGATTGTGTGTAGGCTGAGACGGGCCCTGCTGAGAGAGTATGCACAGCAGCATGGGTGAGAGGTCTTCAGAGCCTTCAGTCTGTGTGGGAACTACTCTGGTTTCTATGTTAAGAGGACTTTGGGAAGGTTATTTCTGGGGGGAGGCTGCAAGATCGTAGGGGGATGGTGTTTTGTGCGCATGTCTTCACCACCACCCACCCACGCCCCAGCCCAGGTCTGGCATTCCAGGAAGCCCCTTCCATTGCAGTGTCCCTCTAGTACCCTCTGTAGAAAAGCTTAACAGCATGTGTACTTTAAAGAGGAGCTGCCTAAGGGAATTCCATTGCTTATTACAGGGCCTGCCTTGAAGGGTCCACTTGGAACTGAGATGCAGTAAATGATAATTTATACAGCATCTTTCATTTTTGAAAAGAGATGTGATGCCAGTTTATTAAATCTATAAAGTATGCAAAATGGAAACTTGATACTCATTTTGTCTTGTGTACAACTTTCTATCTTCTGAAAGAGTGATTGATTTGTAAAACAAATGAGACTTTTAAATCATACCAATGCTGCATGGAAGACCCGTTACACTTTGATCACAGCATCTTTCATATCTGCTGGACGCTGTTTAGGTTTGCAACAGTGGATCTGAAGGTATTTTATGGTCATTTGGTGGCAGCCAGAGTTTGGAGTTGTTGTTTATGAGGAGAAGGTGCAGGTCCCTCTTTCCCTCTCTATTATCCTTTATGACTTACCCCTCCCCCCCACATCTTCCTTGTTGCCTGGCAGATTTCAGCCTGCAGGGACCCAACATAGCCTGGCTTAGGAATGTCTGCACATGAAAGGGCTTTCAGTTGCGTATTGACATTCTACCTGTAACTGGTATCAATAAGAGTCCTAAAAGTAATGCCTTATTTTACTTCTAGCCTTGTGAATAGCATTGACTTTTGGAAGCTTTATGTGAAATAATGTCAATTACCTTTTTTTTTTCCATTAGACAATTTTATTACTATATCACTTCCCTTTCTTTTTTGGAAGACCAGCAACTTCCATCTGTCATCAGACACCATAAAATTTTATCAGAAGTTGGTGGCCTGTATAGAAACCCAACCTATTTTAAGGTTTTTATTAATAATAATTAATTTATATTAATATTACTTTATTATAAACAGCACATACCCACTGTAAAATGTTAAAAGATATTAATGTTCAAAAATAGAGCAAAGTTTTCTTATCTAGACATTATCCTATTTATACTTCAATGTGTAGAATTCTGGATTCATTCAGTTCCACATATGTTTGTTTTTACCAAAATGAAATGCTCTTTTAGCCATATTGGTGTATCAGCTGCTTTTTCTGCTGACGCTCTTCACCTTTCCACGTCAATACATTTTTATTTTGTGTGATACCCAGTTCATTCTCACATTGGCTCAATTGCCTCCAAAACACTTACAGGTATTAAAGTAGTTTATCTTAATTACGATGTAACCTGGGACTTTGCTGTGCATTGGGTTATGACTTGTAAACTTCTTCCTCCAGTGACAATGACTTTTTGAAGAGACAGAGCCAACTGCCCTATAAAATATTGGACTTTCTGGAGGTTTTTATTGCTTCCTTTCGGTGTTGTTAGCTTGTTCTTCAATCCCTGTATATGGAAAAGTTAGAGCTAGGCAACATGGATTCAAGTTCAATGGTTTTTGACTAGGATGCATTTTAGGTGGTGTCGTCTGTCTCATAGCATGTCACGTCAGGAAGCGTGGTATCCAGGGGACCACTGCTCGTGTGGCCCGCTCTGCAGACCACTGTGCCAGTGCTTCTTATGGAGGCTGCCAAGCCTGCATGTCTTGTATCTGGTGTTCTACTTATTCCCAATTAAAAAAGTAAAAATTAAAAAAAAACTTTATACATTTCCTGTAAAGTTCTTTTAGCGTCTCGGGTGAAACTTTGAAATGATTTTTAAAGAAAATGTACATTTTAAGGTTGTCAGTACACAATTTGCTCATCAGAGCCTTCTCCAAGATTAAGGATGCATTATATTAGACTTAATGTAGAGATATTTGACCTCAAGAAAATAATAAAGTATCTGAAATATTTTAGATGTATGTTCTATATGATTTTATTTTAAAAAGCATAGTATGGCAATTTAAACCCTGCAAGAGGTGTGAGGAAGACGTTGCATACAATCCTGGGGAGACTCAATTTAACTAGGATGGTTATTGATCAGTCTGTCTACTCCATGGGCAAGAAAGGTTTAGAAGATATTAGCAATGATAAATTTAATAAAACTTAATGAGTAAGTGAAATTATTAGTAGTAATTCCATGAAAAAATAAGTGCTGTTTAATTAATTTGTTAAACCTTGAGGAAATTGTCTATTTTTATCAAAGTAAGTCATGTTCCCACTGCAGTTTCTTTTCTATGCCTGTTTCTCTCTCATTATCATTTCTCCCTCATATACTCGTTATCATACTTCTATATGATAACATTCCTCTTCTCTTGAAGAATTTTCAGTTTCTATCTTTTTAGCTGTGCGAGTGCTTCAAAATTCTGTATGGCTTTTCAAATTTTTTAAAGGCCTTCCCTTTAGAATGTTATAAAGGAGTAACTTTGAAAGAAACATCTAGGGTAGTTTCCCTTTCAAAATAAACATATTTGATTACTCGATATGTGGAAGCAACTTTTCCCTAGAGATGAAGATGAGAAGAGTCCTAGAAGGAAGTAGGGTGAGTGAAGACTGGTAACTGTGATAAGTATTTCTCACAATTCACTTTTGTTTGTGTTGGCTTTTGCAGCTGGCATTGATTTAGAAGGCTTAAAAATTCATATTCTTTGCTTTTCTTAACAATACTAGGTCTTAAACACTGGGACTTGTTGGGTGGGAAAAGGATTTGTGAGTTTGACGATATCTTTTGCTCTTTTTTTTTATAGTTGGTGTTGACTTAATAAGAAAACACAGAACAGCTAAGGGTAGGGGCTGGGGGTGTCTGTGTCTTTCACCATCAGCCTTTGTGTGGGAGACGAAATTGCCCTGTGGTTCCTGGGGAGTTCAGGTACTTGTGCCGTATGCATACTAAGCCCCAGTCAGTCCTGTTCTTTCTCCTTCCTTCTGCTGTCCCTGCATTATTTTTAGAAGCATGCACCTGACTGAACAGTGGAATTTGCCAAATGACATGAAATTTGCTGGGCCATTATTAGGCTCAGTAAAGAGTCACTGAAATATCAGAATTTTAAATACGACATTGTGTAATTATTCATAATATTTGGCATTTTCTCTCACCTGATTTTTGTTTTCCCTATTTGCCCTCACCCAAACCCCTCCCCCAAATCACCTGAAATGAACTTTTATTTGTATACTTCTGAAACTTCTTACCAGGACCACCCCTAGGTATAAGATGTCTCTCACATTCAAAGACACTCCTTTTGCTCCTCCTAGGTAGCATTTAGACAAGTTCATTGTTCTTTGATCTTACATCTGTGGAATGATTTACGGTATGCATAATTTAAGCCTTACAATAACCCTGTAAGAATAGGCGGTGCTATCACCAGGATACAGAGGAGAAGGCTGTGGCTCAGCTTCCACCCTTTCAGTTTTGAGGTTTGGATTTTCCCTTCCAAATAGATTGCCTAAAAGGCAGGCGATTTTTTTTTTTCTTCACACAGAGGGCTCTGCTGTTCCTACCCTCAGATTGATTCTTCCTCTTGTAAGTATGAATGCTCTTGTGCCTGTAAATAGGCAGCCATATCATTTGTGAACAGGGGTCCTAATTATGATTAAATAATTAAGTAACTTCCTTAAAGGCTGTTTTAATCATCTGGCAAAACTTTTCACAATGTGAAAAGACACAGAACACACACAAACACAAATCTCAAATCTGTAATTGAAATTGCTTTTCTAATAAATGACCCCAGTGATTTTCATATTTCATGCTTGGTTTTGAATTGTTGAATGGTTCCTCATAAAAATATCTTTCTTATTCTTTTCCATACTAGAATGATTTTTTTTGGTATTTTATTTCTTGTTTCATGAAGACCCATTAATGTTGGGAAGACATTTCATGTAGAACTTATTATGGAAACTATAAAAGCAAAAGTCTCTCAAAGTATGTTTCCAAGTCACTGTGATTTTAGTTATAAGAAGCTATATGCAAGAACATACCATATTTTTCGAACTATAAGGTGCACTCTTTTTTTTTCTCCCCCCCCACAATTTGAGACCAATAATGGTTGTTAATACTGGTGTTGAGTTCTGTTTACATTTACATTGGTATAATATTATGTTATTTATGTTATTAAATATTTTACCACATTTTTTGCTTCAAAATTTTTTTCCTATTTTCCTCCTCCAAAACCTAGGTGGGTCTTATGGTCTGAAAAATACTGTAGATACCTTCTACCATAATACAATCTCATTTATTTTTCCTCTAGTATTTTCCATCAAAATAAAATGTATGTCAAAATTATATGTGAAAGTATTATACTTAAAATTAAATTTTGTTAAGTAAAATATAAAACATTGGTAAAAGGGCCAGTCATGGTATTACTGGAAATCTCAGATGGTATGATGTCTCCTTTTTAAAATTTATTTTTTAAAGAAAAGACTGAATCTTTCTTTAACCAGTTTTTATAATTCACTGTCATGTAGCACAGTTTGGTCCAGCTGAAAAAAAAAGTTCCATGTATTTCTACAATGTAAATAGTGTGTAAATCACTGCAGAAAGAATAAATTGTGTTTCAGAGGTCTGAATCATATTCTACTGAGGGAGAGGGTTTGGCCCGTAAGGATAAATTTAAGAGTTTCTGCTTGTTTCTATGGAATTATTAGTGCAGTATTGAATATTGGAAGTAAGAAGCAGAAGTTTTTCCCAGGCTAAGTAGTGGCCCCGACTGGAAATTTAGTGGAGTTTCATAGTAAGAATGTTTATGTGTGGAAACTGTAGGGTGTATCCTGCAATGGAATGTCTGCTCCAACTAGAAATTCCAGGGTGTAGTAGGACTAGAAAGGAATTAACTCTGGGGTGAAGCTGAAGAGGTCACTTAAATTTGCCTAAACTTGTTTTTTTTTTAAAGATTTTATTTATTTATTTTTAGGAAAAGAGGAAGGGAGTGAGAAAGAGAGGGAGAAAAACATCAATGTGTGAGAGATACATTGATCCGTTGCCTGTTGCACACCTGCACACCCGCAACTGGGACCTGGCTTGCAACTCAGGCATTGCCCTGACTGGGAATCGAACTGGGAATTGAACTGGGAATCAAACTGGCAACCTTTCAGTTCGTAGGCCAGCATTCAGTCCACTCAGCCACACCAGCCAAAGCCTAAATTTTTATTTTTAGGGCAGTATTTTCTGATGGGCAAGATCTCCACAGAATGTATATGCTCAGATGGGTTCTCTCTATATATAAAGCATCAGTAAAAAATTGATGTTTCAAAAATTTAAATATTTCTAGAAGTATTATAGAGCCAAAAACTTTGAAGTGACCTGAATGGTTTTTTTTTTCACTATGATATCTAATGGTTATTAAGGCACTTTACTTACATAATTTTAACAAAAACACTATGTGATTGATACTGCTGAATTTGAAAGTTGATGGAATTGAGGCTTACAGAGGTTAAATAATTTGCCTAAGGTCATATAGTGAGTAATGGAATCAAAATTTGACCTTGGCCTTTTGAGCATAGGTTAAATGTTTTTTAAACCTTGATCCTATTGTGAAAAGCTAACCATTTCCAAATCTGAGATAACCAAGATCCTAACTCCATTCTTTCAGGAGCCAATGGGAATTGGTTTTGGAAGTATATTTACTGCTTACTTAAAAATATCATTTCTGATATGTCTATCCAAAGAGTATTTGGATTAAGAACAAAATAATTGAGCATATATCTGAGCCTTTCTGATACTTTAATGTAAATGCATACTCCCAGTTTTTAATTGCAGAACATAAGAGAAAAATTAGCTGTTTTGAACAGAAGAAAATCTAATACAGGGAATGATGATTATGAAAGTGTTGGCAGTTTGGAGCATCAGGGCCTCGGCCAGGCCTTCAGGGGCACAGTGCCCCTTCCCTGGCCTGCCTGACGCACAGCTGCTTCTGCTGTCATCAGGAAGGTGGAGCACAGCTGTGATCCAGGACTCACGAAGACATCTCCTCAGGTGGCAGCTCTGATGCTACCCTGTGAATGTTGGAGTCATTCCAAGAAAAAAAATGATTGTCCCATGCTTTGTTAAAACCCATGAAATTAGTGACTGGACAATGGAGTGCTGCTGTAGTGAAACCCAATCATGACACTGCTTAGCTCACTCGTTCCTTCCTAATCTTGTGCCTGCTTATCTACATAGCAGACCCCTAGTTGAAAGGAAATCTGCAATAAGAAATATTTAGGGCTTGGCCTCCGTTACACAGGAAAGCACACAACAAGGAAGTTGATATGGAGATTGAGCACCCATCCACTATATCCACCTTACCAAATGAACTAGCAGGCAAAACAGAGACAGACTCTTAGATGGAGAACAGATGACAGCTTAGTGGGAGAGGGTGGGGAGGGTGTGGGGTGGTAGTTAGTGGGTGGAGGGATCGAGCAAAAAGGAAAAAGGGGTCATGGACATTGATAACAGTGTGGTGATTGCTGGGGGGAGGGTGGTATAAGGGAACTAAATGGTAATGGAAAAATATAATAAAGATTATATATTTAAAAAAAGAAGGAAAAAATCAGAGCAATGGATGAGACCTTACTTTGTTCCCGTGGCCACATTTCCTGACCTTCATCACCCCTAGCACTCATTAAAATCCCACCTTTGGCCTTTCTGGTCATGTATCCTGGGGAAGATTCATTAGATACTTTTCCCCCAGTGTTTTGAGTAGATAGATTTATGGGTGATAAGAATTTTTTTAATCTATGCTATTAGAGGCTTTCTCTGTGAATAAATACTTTAAAAATACATATTTGCATAATATATGTAGTTACACTTTTTAAATTTTGAAAAATTGGATATTATAACAAGGCAAACATACTAGAGCTAAACACTAGTTCTTAATCCCAGAATACCAGAAAAAAGTACTTAGCAGATATAAGTCTAGGAGAGTGTCCTAAATCTATTATATCTCTGGGAGTATATTCTGCAGAATATTTTTTAAAAGGTGAGCTGCAGGGAATCAAGTACATGAGTACAATATGAATTTTTACATATGTATTTATATACTTTTTTCCTGAGTGGTAATTATGTTATGCATTTTACTAGTATATCTGATGGAAGTGGCTTTTAGATAGTACATTATAAGGCAATAGTTCAAGTTTTGCAGAAGTATGGAGAGGAAGTAATTTTTAAGCTAGAGTTTTGTGTTTTGGCATTGTTTTTAGGTCAGTTGCCTAAAATTGTCAAAAGTTTAATTGGTTTCTAGAGAGAAGTGAAGTGTCCTCCGAAGCACGTTTCCTCAGTGATGGGTTGGTGCTGTGTCACGTAAACCATGTTTTGTTTTCTGGAGTTCCTTGTGTAGTCTTCCCTTTTTGTTTCTTTACTTATCTTCTTAAAAGCTTTTACATTTAATGAGCAAATATAAGATACCAGTTTATAAGTTAAGGGAAAAAATGGAATAAGCAGGCTCTTTGTTCATGTTTAATAACAGATTATTTATATTTTATGTTTTTGTCTTGACATTTATATTTTTGTCTCCTTAATCTGAATATTTTCAATGCGTCTACACATAAGGAGAACAAAAAAGTGATAAGCTTAAAAAAAAAACAACTTGCTCTTTTGGAAGTACTCACTGTTACAGCATCAGCCCAAGGTGTAAAACATCCATCATATCAAGGACAGGAAACTAAGTAGTAATCTTTGCTGAGAAATTATCCAGTGGCACTCAATTATTACTTCTTTTTGAAAATGTTCCATAAAAGGAGTAATTGCAGAGAGAACATCTGCAATTACAATCTAGATTTTAAGAAATAGGTTTGCTGATTATAGGTTTCCAGGTAGATACTTAAGTAGTAATTGAATCAATCTCATATTTTCATCTACTTTGAAATCTGAATAGAAATAATACAATACTAAAAGAATCAGTGGAGTGGCTCTGCATTCGGCTGTCCATCCTCTCTGAGTCTCTGTGATAAACACAGCTTCAACTTCACACCTCATTCTGCTGCTGCTGGTTATTTTTGTTCTTCAGGAACATTGCATTTCCTCATTCTCCTGAGCACTGAAGTAATACTGATACTGGCTTTTCCCTATACCCCATTTTGCTTCATGTTGTTCTATATTTTTTGTGAGAGGATACGAATAACTAAGACCTTGGAGACTGATACCATCTGGCCAAATACTCGCTGTGACCTCTACAGCTGCCCCTCCCCTACCAGGTTTTTCTCAGTCCTCTCTAACCTGTCACCATGATCTCCATCCATTAAGATGAGGTATTTGACTCATCCAGTCTATCTTAACGTTTCAATTACTTATTTAACAAGAAACATACCAAAAAACCCTCTATTGTACTCCTGCAAACTGTCTCCCTTGTTACTGAAATCAGCATACCTCCAATGACACATGCAGAAATGCCATTCACTCTACAAATCTTGCCTCCCTCCCTTTCTTATTAAACCTGTTTTGCTCTTTATATCTCTTGAATATTTTTAAATTTTTCTAGTTATCTGGCTTCTCATGGACTTCTCTGTTCTGTCTAACCTCAGGGTCAATCATCTTAACTCTCTTAATAGCTGGCTCAATTTTAAGCTTTCTCATATCTGTATGTAAACTTTTGCTCAATGTCCTCCTACCATAAAACAAAATCACCCTAAAATATAGCATATCTTATTTCAGTTCTCCAGCTGTTGGATGCTACCGGAGGAGAGAAGTGGGCCTAGATAACCTCCATGGAAGCTATTAACATCACCTTTTTCTAGATTTAAAACGAAAAGAAAGTGCAGGGTTGTGTTTGAACACAGGCTTTCTGATGCATGATAGCACAATGGATGCAGAAATTCTAAATGTCACATCTGCAGACCAGTCTTTCTTGGAGAAGAAAGTCTCTCTCCCTTGATTGTCAAAGAGACTCTTGGACTTCACTCTGGACCAGGTTTAAGCCAATCTCCTCGGCAATTCCTATGGCCAAAGTAATGCCGGCCTCTGAGTGGTTTGAACTCAAGTTATTGCCAATCACAGTAGTAAGGTTGTGAGATTTTGCTTCTTGTTTTAGTCCATTTAGGGCCCACTCCTGTAGCTAGCTTACGGGAACTGATCCCATCTAGTCACCAGGACTGCTAAACTATACAAGAAGTATGAGATGAACGGTGGGAAGTAACCGACAAGAGTCTGTTACAGTGGCTGATATTTTTATTCAACATAAAGGCCTCACATTTTCACATTCTGATTATTTATTTCAGGTTTGCTTACAGAAATTTAGAAAACTAAATCATAAGAGATGATAGTCCATGATTAATAATGGAATAATTTTAAAGGGTGTATTTTCTTTAGAAGCCTCAAGGTATTATTATAGTAATTCCAAGTTGGTAGTTTTATGAGCCATATAAGCTGGAAGATTAAAGATGAAAAGTAATTGAGATTGTAAGTGAAAGTGTAGCTCAGGTGGTTCACCAAGTAATCTATGGTGGGTGGCAAGAATTTGAGGCTAGGATATTTATGTGAGGAGTCAGATGCACAGGGAGGGGATGTTATAATCAGAGGATGAGGCATTAAAGTTTTATCTTTCTGATGTGGTGATGTTTCAGTCAATGACAAGGTACTCTGGTGATGGAGGACAGCTTAAGAGGCCATGAACTAAGTAGGATGAACCACCAACACTGACATTGAAATTTGTAGCGATAAGGAAGAGTAAGTTCACTAATAACCAGATGTCAAATTCCTCAATGTTTGTAGAAAGTGAAATGGGGTTCACCTGAATGGTGAGACCCGTGGAGGAAAGGGCGTGGTTGTTAATGAACTAGGGGAATAAGGTAGTTTGGACGATGCAGAAAGGATTCAGGAAAATGCTGACATTGCTCCCTTTCCTGATGGGCAGAGGCAAAGGGAGAGTGAACAGACTCCATTGGAGAAGTTTATGATGGAGATGGCATAATTGAGGAAAACACAATTACAGGGTTGGGCAAAGTAGGCTTACATTTGTGCGTACGTGAAACACAGAGTTCATGCTTTGATCATTGTATTATTTTCCATATGAACAACTATAAACCCACTTTTCCCCCGCCCTGTACATAAGCTTCTTGGGAATTGGAGAACACTTCCACAAGTGAGTAGAAAGGAGTACGCGTAGGGGGTCGGTGACAAAGAACCTGGGCAAGTGACACTCAAGCTACCCTGGGCAGTGCTTATGGTCTGCGGACCCGAGGGGGATGAAGCTGCAAAATACTGTTCATTCAGGCTCTCTCTGATGAAATTTGAGACTTCTTGAAGTTTTATCTCCGGATATTGCTTGAGTCATTCCTCCTAAATGACTCATTAAACTAAACTGCTTGCTGTTCAAGTCCCGTATGTGCCTGCCTCTGCTTATACATATGTACATCTAGTATATATATATCTAGTTCCCCAGAAATGCTTCCCTGAGCCCACCTCGATGTCTAATATCCATGTCCCATTAGACCATGTTGACCTTCACCTCCTCCAGGATGTTTTTCTTTATGTTTCTGCCCAGGTATTTACTCTCTGTTTTATTTGGCATGAATTTGGGGATGCTTTGTGCCCATGTTATTTTGTGTGTGTTTATAGGAGGACAGAATATTTTAGTAGATTTCCTGTGCTATCTAGCACGGTGCTTTGTCCTCTGAATGTGTACAATACCTCGTTGAATATGGCAGTCAGAAGTACTCCAAATGTAATGTAGGAAATGTTCCATGTGTTTAAATATGCCTTCAGTCATACTTAGTCATGCACAGGGTCAACTTTGTTCACCAGAATTATTTTTATATTCAGAAAAACTATATATTGAACTTTAAGATACTATATTCATCTAAAATTTGATTTGTTGTCATTTTTCAATGTCATTTTTATTTCAGTCTCTTTATCACCTTTGGCTGTCTATTTTATACCTGCCTGATATAAAAATTCCCACCCCCTTCTTTTTTAGGAACCCAATGTCAGGGTTTCCTCTTTTTTTTTTTTTAATCAAAGAAGGCGTCAGCTATGCCCATGTGTGAGATTCCTATTTTCTTCCTGGAGAATAAGCTTTAGATGTTATTTTTCCTTTCTTGGGCTCAAACACTATTTAAATTCCCCAGCAAATAGAAAAATAGCAAATTTTTCAGCAAATAGCTAAGTGATGCCTGGGATTCTGTATGAAGTTTATTTTTGCTGCCATATCAACTACCAGCAGTTACATTCCCTCTCACTTTTGGAGCTTCTGGCTCACGTGAAAACATTTGGTGTAACTTTCTGTATTAACCCGTGCTTGAAGTTGTGGCCCTTTCTTTGTTTCCTCATGAAGAGCTTTGTCTCCTCCACTCTTTATATCTTTGGTTACTTCATTTATTTGTAGCATTTTCTAAAAGTATTTTTGTTAGTGTCCGAATACCCTTTTATATCTATTCTTTATAGTCATCCTTTTAAAAAGGTCATTTACTGATTCTTTTAGTACCACGGGAATGGCAAAATGAAAATGACAAATGTCTTGGCATAAAGAATTCTACCATGTTGGGATGGAAATAGATAAATGCATAAAAGTATTATATAGAGCGTTTGCAGTCTGATTACCTGTGAGTGGCCCCTAAATGTTTAGTGAACATAAGACAAGGGACTGGAGTGTTCCAGTGGGAGGAAGAGAAAGAGATTAGGGATGTCTTTTTCAAAGGAATTAACATTACAACTGGCCTTTAGACAAGCCGAGCTTTGGACTGGGATGTACTCACATTACTGAGGAATTAATGGAACCTGCCATGCAAAATAATTTTGTATGTGGATTGAACACTCTTTTTTTTAGATTTTATTTATTTATTTTTTAGAGAGAGGGGAAGGGAGGGAGAAAGAGAGGGAGAGAAACATCAGTGTATGGTTGCCTCCTGCACACCCCCAGTAGGGAACCTGACCCCCAACCCCGCCATGTGCCCTGACTAGGAATCAAACTGGTGACCTTTCTCTTTGCAGGCTCCTTCTCAATCCACTGAGCCACACCAGATAGTGCTGAACACCTTCTATACGCATTAGCGGTGTGGGAGGAACTTGGGGGACTGAATAAATATTTATGAATTATCCTTTAAAGGAAAGAACTTAAAATTTAGTTATAGATACAAAATGCAGGCACAAAAGAAATGAACAATAAGACAATCTAGGACTATAAGCATAGTAAGTGTTTATTCGGATTTCTGCATGCTGTACATATGATAATAGCCCTCCCTTCTTTGAGGATCTTAAAGTCTTTGAGAATATAAAACATGCATAAATGAAAACAGCATTTTAGTCATTCTATAAAATTACTGTGAATGAAGTTAGAGGCAAGTGCTGTGAACACCATGAAATGAGAGAAATCACCACGAGTTGGGGAAAGAAAGGAAGCTTGAGAAGGTAACAGTCGACTTGGACCTGCTGCTTCTTTCTGAACCCTGGTCCTGCTGCCTCCTCCTCTTATCTAGCTTAGCACTTGCAGAGAAAGCGTGACAATATCCACTCCCATCAGTACTGTGTGATGGTTTTAACCTCATTCTTACCTCTTGCTTAAAATATTGAGATGCCTCATGCCATTAACTCTGAATCTCAGATGTGTTCGCAATGGCTGGGATGAAGGAGGAGATTTTTAGTGTTTGGTTTTGGCCATCGCAGCCCTGTGTTCCTGACACTGCTGACTGGCGGAATGGCCTTTGTAAGGCCTGCAGTCCTCAACCCAAGATCCATGTATCCTCCCTTTCTACAAGACCTTTGGGAGTTAGGTATTTACTGCTAGATTGTTGCTGTAAAAGTCAAAATACACGGTCATCATAATTACCTACTAAAGGCTTAATCTTCCCTTTACTTAATATAAGAAACAATGTTAGAAAGCTAGGCCATCTACTGAACTATTAACGACATTTCAAACATAACCATTTTGTTTATGTTTATGTTTAAATGTATCTTTCTTTTGGAAAGTTATAATTTTTTAGGTTGGATTTTTTAAAAATCCTCACCCAAGGATATGTGCATTGCTTTATGGAGAGAGAGGAAGGGAGAAAGAGAAAGAAAGAAATATCTATGTGAGAGAGAAACATCCATCGGTTGCCTCACATATGTGTTCCTACAGGATTCGAACCTGCAACTCAGGTATGTACTCTGACTGGGTATGAACCTGTAACCTTTTGGTGTATGGATTGATGCTCCAACCAACTGAGCCTCCTAGCCAGGGCACAGTGGATTTTTAATATATTTTAAACATGCTAATACTTTAAACTTTTGTTAAATATTATTTAACAATTGATATATTACTAGACATGTTACTTTTATATCCTAATTGTTATTATGAAGTATAAATTTTTCATCAGAAATTTACTATTATATTAACAGCAATCTTAAAATATCCTGTTTTGTTTAAATTGTAGTAAAATACACATAACAAAATTTACCATTTTAACCATTTTAATGTGTGTAATACAGTAGCATTTAATATATGTACAGTGTTTTGCAATCATCACAACTATTCAGTTCTAGAATATTTTCATCATTCCACACCCCCCACCACCAAGCTCCTGGAAAGCCATTAATCTGCTTTCTGTTTGTTTTTTGAGGTAAATAAATGAGTAGTCATAGCATAATAAAGACCACATATTTTCTTAAGATTTCATAATACTTAAGTTTTCATAATGCTGTTACAATCACACTAGCTACCAGGGTTATTCACACCTTTATCATCTGTGGAAATCTCAAAAGTATTGTCTAAATAAAAAATGTCCTAAATTGGATGGATAAAATATTCCTTTTTTTCTACTGGATAGTCTTTCTGAGTCTAACAACAACAACACACCATTAAAAACATAATGCACCCTGGCTGGTGTGGCTCAGTGGATTGAGTGCCGGCCCAGGAACCAAAAGGTCGCTGGTTCGATTCCCAGTCAGGGCGCATGGCTGGGTCTCCAGCTGGGGGCATGTGAGAAACAACCAGTCAATGTCTCTCTTGCACATTCACGTTTCTCTCCCTCTCTTTCTCCCCCTCTCTTTCTCCCTCCCTTCTGCTCCCTAAATAAATAAGTAAAATCTTAACAAACAAACAAAAGTAATGCATGGCTTTGTTTAATTTTAAATGTTATTCATTATTTAGGAAAGGCCCTGGCTATCATGGATCAGTTGATTGTGTCTGCCCATGAAAGGTCACTGGTTCGATTCCTGGTCTGGGCACATGCCTGTGCTGGGGTTCAGGTCCCCTGTCAGGGTGCCAGAGGCAACCAATCAATGTTTCTTTCCTGCTCTTTCTCCCTCCCTTCCCTCTCTTTAAAATAAATAAATAAATAAATAAATAAATAAATAAATAAATATTTAAAAAATTATTTGGGAAATTTTTTACATTTTCTCTAAAAAGCAGAAAATATTTTAACATTTTCTCTAAAAAAACCAGAAAAGTATTCATTTCTTTCAATACCTTGATGTCCGTTGAAAGTAGGTCTATTTTCTTTTCTATTTTTTTTTTTGTTTTTGGTTTTTTCGTGCATGTAGTCCCCTTTTTTCCCTTCTATATCTACTCTGTACTGAAAGTATTGAGTACACAGTACATATAGAAAAGCTCTTTCACAGGTAAAGCCTTTGAAACAAAGTCAGGCTGGAAGATTTGATGTGGAGCATATTTGGGATTAAATTTAACTTTAAATTTAGTGGATAAGAGTACAGGTGTTGAGTCAGCCTGCCAGGTTCAAACCCTGTGCCCCACGTATACTATATCATCGACTGACCCTCAAATAGTTGCTATCCTTATGTATCTTGCAAATAAGCAGAGTGTCTGTCTGTGGGTTGCTGTGAGAAGGAATGCAACGGTGCCCAAGCAGCACTTTCAGAAGAGCCTGGTCTGAAAAGTGAATGAACCTTAGCTGCTGCTTAGGACCGTAATGATCCCAAAGTATTATTTTAACTAAAAATTAAACATTAGGCTAACATTTCTACAAACTGTTGATGACAATTTTATTTTTAGTGACATTTTACAAAATCCATTCTCTCTCCATAAGTACTCATGTACTTTTTTTGGACATTGACCATTATTGTGTTATTTTTGCCATATGGATATCAGACACCTAAAAAATAAAAGACTTTTTGAATAAAATTGTCTCATAAATCAATGCAAAGGATATAACTATTTTCTCTACATGGTATTCATTGTGACCTAAGTATATGGTGTTGAATGTTATTTTTGTGCTCTTAATTTTAAAGTGGTGAAAATCACTTCACTAATTAAAATGCAACATTGTGAAATTCAGAATATTACAGAGGGAAACACTATTCACTGCTGGTGAGTTTCTGGAGGGGCGTGTGTGTGTTTAAAATTCCCGAGATGAAGGAAACGCCCAAGGGAAAATAAGCACACCACAAGCAAGGTATTCTTAAAGGGTGTGTGTTCTAGAGTTTGACCAAGTGGAAGAGCCAATTATTGACTGAGAATTATATTTACTCCTTGCCCCGAGACCTCACAAGGCGGAAACATGTCTTCATGAAAACACAGCATCTTCACTGTGTCTGTTGCTTACCTCACCTTTTGGATTTCCACCATGCCCAGCAGAGACACTGGCGGCACCACCCAGGGCAAACATCATTTGGTTTCTAAATAAGGCACAAAGCCGAAAATGCACAAGCGTGGCGCACTCGCTGAAGATAAAGGAGTGTTGTGGTTCCTGTCCATGCTTTGTGGTGATAATGTCTAAGTCTTTGTATCATGGAAGCCAAGTAATATTTAGCTCTTCAATTAAGGTTTAAGTATTCCTTATTTTTCTAAGAGGAAGCCACACACTAGAAAAAGACAGCATGAAAAATCTCAAAACTTTTCCATGTGACTCACTCAGAAGCCTTAAAAATATGTGTGTATTTTTAAATTTAAGTTGACTAATAACTTAAAATTTTTAAACTGATTTATCTCTTTTTTAAGGGAGATTACATAGAATTAATTTCACTTTCAAAGTCGTTTACTACAAAGGCCTGCTTATGTTCTTTCTTCTTTAGGATATTAGGACATCAAAGCAATTTAGCTCTTTGTTGGCAGCAGGCACTGTGCTGAGGACTTTTCCGGTATTAACTTACTAAATTTTCACAGTAAACTCTCGAGCGTCTGTTGTCACTCCCTCATTTTAGAGAGGGGGATCTGAGATGGAGTGAGCTTGAGGACCTTGCCCTAGATCAGCCAGCCAGTCAGTGCCTAAGCTGAGAATCCGGCCAGGTAGTCGGCCTGGCTTTCTGGACTGCCTTACATTTAGCAAAAGTAATGCTTTGCTTGGACTGTAGGATAGGGGGGTGATGCTGTAATTATTTATCTAAACTGCAGAAGTAGTCCTATCATATTTTATCTTTTAAAATATAACAAGTGCATGAAGCAGACTTTATTCTTAGGCCTATGTGCAACATGAGAACATTCCCCAAAATGGAGGCCTAACCCCTGTTTCCTTCTTACAGTCTCCTCCGCTCCCTTCAATTTCATACCTACACTAGTGGAGCTCTGTCTAACTCTTCTGTCCTTCTGCACTGAATTAGTGATGGCTGGAGAGTGAACCCTAGCCTTCCTGGTCTCTGCTGTAGGGTCTGAAGGTGGTAGAGGGCCTCACCATGGACCCTCCTGCTGGGACAGGCAGCCCTGCCTGGGCCTGAGTGCCTGTGGGAGGCTGGGAGGATCCTGCCACAAAAAGATTGATGAGGTATCTCTTCTGAGAATTTCGATTCTGAGAAGGGGCAGAGTTTTGGGAGCCAGAAAAACAAAATAAATAAAAGAAAAATATCAGTGCTAAATGCTTTGAAGAGAATTAAAATGGGGTAATGTGATGATAACTCACTTGATACTTGAGACAGGATCCTTGAAAGTCTTTCTTTTTCCCATGTCTAATTTTTATTCTGAAATATAAAGCTCTTCTCAATTAAAGTACAGTTGACATAAAATGTTGTATTAGTTTCAGGTGTAGAACATGGTGAGATTTAATGCTTACATACCTTACAAAGTGATCACCACAGAAAGTCCACTATCCATCTGTCACCATGCGAAGTTATTGTGATATGGATATTACTCTTCCTTATGTTGTACTTGACATCCCCATGACTTATTTACAAGTTTCTACCTCCTAATCCCCTGAGACTTTTTGCCCATACCCCCACCAGCCAACCCTCTGGCAATGATCAGTTTTTCTATATCCGTGGGTCAGTTTGTCCTGTTTGTTCATTTTAGTTTTCTAGATTCCACCCCTAAGTGAAATGATACAGTACTTGTCTTTCTCTGACTTAATTTCACTTAGCATAATGCCCTCTCGGTCAATCCGTGTTGTCACAAATGGCAAGATCTGTCTCTTTTCCGGCTGTGCAACACCCTGGTGCTTTGCGTGCGTGTGCACACACACATCCACTTCTTTATCCATTCGTCTGGTAATGAATGCTTGGGTTGCTTCAATCACTTGGCTATTGTAAATGTGCTGCAGTAAACAGAGAGGTGCACACAGCTTTTTGAATTGTTCCACTGGGGCAGGGGGCTTATCTGAAGAAAACAATTGTTGGTTCCTTCTTTGTCTCTTGTTTAAAGCCTTTGTTTTAAAGTCTTTTTTGGTATAAGCGTTGCTATCCCAGCTTCACTGTTTTTTTTATTTCCATTTACATGAAATATCTTTTCCATTTATTTATTTCCAGTCCTTGTGTGACTTTCAATCGGGAGTCTCATGTAGGCAATATATGTAGAGATCCCTGAAAGTCTTTATGGGAAGGTAACATTTAAACAGATCAAAGAATTCCAGGTGTGGGGATGAGCAAAGACAAAGCCCTTAAGACTGGGAGGGCTTACAGATAATAGGCCTACGAGAAATCAGTGTTGCTATAGCACCTTGGGCTAATGAAAGGGGAATGAGACACAGGGCTAAGTTGCTCGGGTTTTATTCACCAGGATGAGGCTTTTGAAATTCACTCCTAGAGCCATAGGAAGCTTTTGGAGGATTTGAAAAGGGGAATGAGTTGGTAGAGTTTATATTTGAAAATAATCACCGTGCAAGTTTTTGGAAGACATTTGGTTGCATGGGAGCAGAGGCAGGGAGATTGTACTGTGTTGTATGCAAGAGGGGATGATGGGTTGATCTGGGGTGGGCGTAATAGAGATGAAGTTTATGGATTCAGCATCTATTTTGGACTGAATGTGGGCAGTAAGGGAAAGAGAAATCAAGGCTAATTTTAAGATTTTTGGGTTTTGTGGGGCTGTTTTTTGAGATGGGGAAGTTTAAGGGAGGAGAGGTAAAGATCTCACTTTTGGCATCATCAAGTTTAAGATGTCAGTAGCCAAGAGGAGATAAAAAAAAAAGGGCATTAATACTCCAGGTTGAGTGACCATGTATTGGGTTAGCCAAAAAGTTTGTCTGGTTTTAAGTAAAAATAGTAGACGCATTTTTCACTTTTACCAATAACTTTATTGAACAACACATTCACCATTAGTTCCACTATCTTCTGCCACCTTTCAGGCAACTTCATAATTCCATCTTCCTAAAATGTTTTATCATTTTGAGCAAAGAACTGTTCTAGGTGCCTTTTGCAGTCTTCCAGGGAATTGAATTTTTTTCTATGAAGAGAATGTTGTAAAGACCGAAATAAATGGCAGTCTTAAGGTGCAATGTCTTATGATTATGGCGGATGAATCCGAACTTCCCAGCCAAGTTGGAACAGTTTTTGCCTGGTAATCAAAGAAACATGGTCTGTATTATCCTGATAGAAGATTATGCATTTTCTGTTGACTAATTCCAGACACTTTTTGCTGAATGCTGCTCTCAGTTGGTGTAATTGGGAGGAACAGTTGGAATTAATCATTTGGTTTTTGGGAAGGAGCTCATAATAGAGGACTCCCTTCCATTTCCACCAAATACACAAAACCTTCTTTGGATGAAGACCGGCCTTTGGTATACTTGATGATGCTTCATTTTGCTTGCCTCATGATCTCTTCCATTCTCCATTATCATAAAGCATTCCCTTTTCACCACCTGTCAAATTTGCTGTATTTTTAAAAAAGATTTTATTTATTTCTTTACTTTCTAGAGGGGAAAGGAGGGAGAAAGAGAGAAAGAAACATTGATGTGCAAGAGGTACATCGATCGGTGGCTTCTCCCACATCACCATCTGGGGACCTGGCCCGCAACCCAGGCACGTGCCCTTACTGGGAATCAAACCAATGACCTTTTGGTTCCCAGGCCAGCACTCAGTCCACTGAGCCACACCAGCCAGGGCACAGTTTGCTTTAAAAATGGAACAGCTACACAAAAATTCACCAATTTTGATTTTTTTTTAATGCACACTGATATGACAGCTGTTACAGCACAATCTAATAAAATTGTTTCAAATGAAGTTAAAGACAACTAAGCACTGCTTGAGCCATCCTATGGGAAAAAAATAAATGACCTTTTTGGCCAACCCAATAATTGATTATGCAACCTGCGACACCTTTGAGTGTAAAAAGTGAGTGTGCTAGGAGTTGGATTTTCAGTACTTAAGCAGGGGGAACAGAGGCAAATGGGGACTCTTGGCAAACTGGAATGTGTTGCACGTAGGAGTCTGTTTCCCAGAAAAGATTTCAAAATTGGCAATATCGGATGTCTAGAGTACTGCTAAGAAATGAAGTGAGAACCCAGGCTGGTGTGACTTAGTGGGTTGAGCACCGGCCTGCCAACCAAAAGGTCACTGGTTCGATTCCTGGCCAGGCCCCCTGTTGGGGATGTGAAAGAGGCAACTAGTCAATGTATCTCTCACACATTGATATTCCTGTACCTCTCTTTCCCTCTCCCTTCCCTACTCTCTAAAAATAAATAAATAAAATCTACAAAAAAACCAAGAAATGATGTGAGATAACAAAGAGGTCTGTTTTTCAATATCCAAGGAACATGAGGGTCACTGATGATCATAAAAATATAGGACAGTCTCAGTAGGGTTAGGGGTTGGCAGCCAGATGGGGGTGGACGTGTGAGCAGTTAAAGGTAAGGAGTATGAGGTAAGGAAGTTCAGATGGAAACTAGAGACACTTGTGAAGAGAAATATTAGAGTATTTGTAGGGAATTTACCTGTTTCCTTTTGCTTTTCACAAAATTAAATGCCTGATCTTTCTTTCCGAATTTTATTTCTGTACACCTAGCTTTCTTCAAACTATCACCCTCAAGTATTTTTAAGATTTTTTTATATTATAAAGATATTTTTTCTTAACAGTAACACCTAATGATTAAATTATCTAGTGATACATTGCTTAAATTTTTAAAAAGTAATTTGTTTATGTTGAGAATCTGCAAGCATTTATAACTTTATAAAGGAGATAAAAACATTGAATTCTCTAATATTTTATTTTCTTGATAAGGAACTACAATTTTAAAAACATATTCTCTTCAGAAAAAGGACCAGTGAAAGTGTTACATGATCGTTCCCAGAATGATTTCGTAAGACCGGTGAACTCCTTCTTTTACGTATTTGCTAGAGGTCAGAAGTGCCTGGCACTTACACACGTGATGAGCAGTAGGGTTAGTAACAGAAGAGGACCGTTGGTTTAGCATCTCTAAGACTAAATAGCCAATGGAATGGTACCATTTTAGAGAGATTCTGAAACAATTGTAAGTATATATGATTTTACAAACTTAAATTTAACCTTTTCTAATTATCTTTTTAAAGTAGTCTAATATTTTCTTATGAACTATTATTACTCTTCAACATTTTAATACATTTGAGGACTCTTTCAGTCAGAATTATTATAGAAAAAGCTGAGGAACATACCATTTTGTGAATTGATGTTTTGGTGAAAATTATGTAATTTATTTTCCTTGACTCATTAAATCTATTGCAATGATGTAATTTATGCTTGTGAGAGAAAAAATTTTTAAATAATACTTAAACTATTAAACTCTATATGAAAAATTAATCCCTGCTATTTATTCTGGTTTGATGTGCTTTAAGATGTGGAGAAGTTTCTTTTAGATAATCACGAACATTTTAATAAAAAATCTGATCATTACACTTATTGAGGGCTTTCACTGTTACTAAGTACTAATCATTATCTTGTTTAATATAAGAACCCTGTGAAGCAGACTTCGGATATTTTATTTACTCAATATCAGAAATAAGTAAACAGAGATTCAGAGATATTAAGTTACTTGACAGAGAAATTCAAGTTAGAATTAAGCATTTTTATCCCTATGTTGGTGCTCTTTCCCCTCTGCCATTCTGGCACAGGCCCTGTCTAAGTTAACACCCCTTTAGGTTGTGAGTAAAAATAGCATTTAGTCAGATTTACTTGAATTTAAAAATCAAAACAGCAACAACAACAACAGCTCTTAACACATTACTCTAGAGAAGACCCCGAGTGTCATGCTGGGGTATTGACTCTGTCAGCGTGAATCACCAGTAGAAGGTCGCTAGTGGAAACTCTGGTTTGGCTGGTACTTGATTACATACGACTTTGCTAGCCTAACTAACCAAAGAACGTAACCTGACTCATCATTTTGCTGAGAGTACTATACTTCTTTTGAAAAATGTGTGTGCTACAGCTTAGACCACACTAACCTTATCTGGTACGTAGAGGCCTGGCAATATGTAATCTTAAATGACAAGTGAAAATGAGTCTTTTAATGTATGCTGAAATTTTGGGGTACGGTATCTGTGGATAATCAAAATGCCCGTTTTAACTGAAACACATGAGAGGTTTGGGGACGTAAATGATAAGTGAAGAAAAAAATGTCAGCTAAATTGTCTTAGGGTAGAAAGTATTTTTCTTTAGCTTTTTTGAGATATAATTAACATAACATTTTTTAAGTTTAAGGTGTAAAACATGTTGATTTGGTACACTTATATATTACAAAATAACTACTACCATAGTTTTAGCTAACACATGTATCACATCACATGTTTACCATTTTTTAATGGTGAACACATTTATGTATTTCCCTCTTGAGGCCAAATAATGTTCCATCGTGTGTGTGTATATGTACATATATGACCCATCTATATTCCATAGTTGTATACTAATATTAATTTGAATATTAATATAATACTAATAGGAATATTATTCAGATATAACACACCTTTGTCATTCATTCATTATTCATCGATTCATTGTTGGACACTTAGGTTGTTTCCATATTGTGGAAACTGTGAATAATGCTGCAATGAACATGTAGTTATCTCTTTGATATTCTCTTTTCACTTCCTTTGGATATATAATTGGAATTGGGACTGCTGGATCATATGGTAGTTCTATTTTTAATTTTTGAGGAACCTCCATTTTGTTTTCCGTAGGTGATGTATATCAGTTCACCTTCCCACCAACAGTTCATGCAAATATTTCTTTATAACATTGCTGTTTAATATTTAAAGAAGTCATTTAGAAGTAATAAAATTATAAAAACCTTAGAGAGTGGAGAAGTAGTAATTGTTTGTACCTAGGAAAGATTCTAAGTTTTCAACTTATAAATCAGCTTGTCATCATAACTATATCTAAAGCTTGGAAAATAATTAGTTCAATAAAATCAGAGTTGTTAACATTTTTTTAAAGAAGGGTGATGTTTCTGAATACCTTGTAGAAATCTGACTTGCATAATTCAAATTTAGTCTTTCTAGAAAAATAAATACATGAGATGTGTTTCAAATTTCACTCACAAACATTGTGACATTGAAGTTACACATAAATTATAACAGCACAAAATGCAGTTTCACCATATTTTATTTTATTAATAAAAAAGATGTATCAGGTTATTAGTTGTCTGTGGTTAATTGTTGCTAAGCACACAATGAGGATTAAAAACTAAACCAATCCATTTATCCATGTAGGTCATGGGGTCAGGTAGGTGAGACTATAAACAGGCAGATTTAATGATGTCACTGATAAGAAAGAGGAAAATGTACCTCTGGAGTGTTGTGTTGATTCTCACTAAGCATACGTTCTTCAGAAAGCAAGTTACTGAACCAGATGGAATAAGGAAAAAGTGAAGGTGAGTAATAGAACTTTTTAACACAAACTCATTATACACTCAAGAGTATAATTTATATCCATTTTCATGTTTGGAATGATTATGCATTAATCTTTTAGAATTAAATGCATGTGAATGAGTGTGTTTTTAACAGAATCTTGGAGTTGTATAGCTATGACTCTAAAAAGGAGGGTTTGGAGGCCTTTCTATCACTCTTTAACATTCATACAAAGACAAATGTAGTGGTTAATTCATAAACCATATATATGGAGATGTACAACTAGAAACTCATTCTTTCTAAACCCACTGTCTCAGCCTTCCCACAGTGCTGTGGCCAGAACTGTCTCCAACCCCTCCTCTATTTTTTAAACTTCAGTCTCTTGTCAATCATGTCAGAGAACTCTTAATTTGTGCGGAAAATCCACTGACGATTCTAATCAGTGTTTGGTAACTTGATTGCTAAAGGTTTTTACTTTTTGTATAAATGTACCTAAGTTGTTGTTTTTTCCCCCCCAAAAAAAGAGAGTCTCTAGAAAACAATGAAAAACTTGTTTACACAACAAAAATAAATGGATGTAGTATTAAGTTGAAGACTGGTTACATTTGGGGTTTTTGAAAATTGCTCTATATGGAAGGAACCACATCAAGATGATTTTTGAATTTCCACAGTGAGTTGGAAAAGGTTAGGTTGTTGGTCACAGTGAGTTGTCATTTCTTGAAATGAATTTGTATCTTATCAAATTCATGAAACTAAGCAATTATCCATCAAAGAGAAATGTTTAAAATAAAGGAATAGTTTTGCTTTTGAGACAAAATATAAATAACATTCTTTATCTTTTCTAGTTTTTATTTGTTTACCCTTTTAGTTTTCCTTAAGTGGTAGAAGGAGATTAAGACATTAAAGTGAGAATAACATATGAGTGCTGTTTATGACAAAAGTAGAATGTGGGGACAAGAGGAGAACGTAATGATCTTTTTGAGAGACCATTGCAATAAATATATCCGATTGGTTTTCATTTTAGGATCAGAAAGTGAATGTGTCTGTTATTATTTCAGCTCCCTTCTCTTGGCATTCATAACAGGACCACACCTATTATACCAGAATTCTTGTGCTAAAAGAGTTGTTTTAATGGCTTGGATATTGTAAGAGCTATTGTTGAGGAAAATCTTTGCTGAGGCTTTGTGCTGTATTGACGGCAGGTACTCGGCGTGTTCTGTATGCCTTTGTTTCTAGGTCCACCTGTTTCCTCAGGGAAAGTCTGCATCAGTGAGACTACTGTAAATGTCTTTGTCATTTCCTTCTGGAGTTTCTTGAGAGGAAGAATTGTAAGGGATTTTACAGTATTTGTACACTAAACTAGCTACCTTTCTATGGAACTGAAAAAAAAAAAAAAGATAGGAGGGCTGGGGATAATATTTTAGGTTACCTAAACCAGGCAGCTGACATATCATTTACATTTTAGAATGTGGGTGATTTCCTTTGTTTGAAAAGACTAACAGTAGTTTAATAGATCATGAAAGCATGATCCTGATGAATTAGTCTTTAACAAACATGTCTAGCCCTTTTCTCTTTTTGTGTGTGGTAAGTCAGTGTTGTATCTGTTGTTTCAGAGAAAATAATAGCAAATTGTATCAATCTGTTTCTCCAATTGAATTTTAAGATCTTGGTTTGTTGTTTCATCAGTGCTGGAAATTCACTGTGGGGAAAGGAAACGAACTTGAAATAAACTACCCTGGGTTTAAAACCTAGATCTGTAGTTTACTCCCTGTGACTGAGGACAAGTTAATTATCCCCTGGGGAATTTGTTCCTTATCCTACAAAATACAGATGGCAGCAGCTCACAGGTTGTTTAATAACTGTAAGGCATACATAGCTTCTTGTCCATTGCAGCTTTTAATAAATTATGCTATTGTTGTTGTTACGGGTGCTTCACCAGTGTCCACTGATTGATCAAACTAAACACACAGAAAGAACAGTGTACATGTGGGACTTTTTATGTGTAGTTGAATGAAATTGTATAATAATAAGTATTAATTTCTTGAGTGCAGGAACTGTTGTGTTTGTTGCTCTACCCAAAGCCAGTGTAGATGTTTTAAATGCTGGTTGTGTGGCAGTGTGTGGGGGAAACTCATGTTTCTTCCCCTCCTGGTGCAGTCTTCTGTCCCACATATCATCACCTTGAACTCTACAATTACTCCATTAAGTGAACTCATTTTATTTAATCAATCATTTGACCTTTCTCACAAATGGGAATGTAAAATACATTCTTATTTGCCGACGATTGGGGGAGAATATATAAAAAATATATTCTCTTGGGAGAGTTGTCAAATCAACAATGTGAGCAAATATTATTAAAAGATAAACAATCCCGCTAGATTGAGGAGAAAGAGGAAACTCTTTTAATGGGATATAGATGTTAGGAAACTTAATGGTTGGTTATTTTTATACATTGCTTGAAGACAACCAAAATTTTAAATGACTGAAAAATAATTTAGTACTAGTTCTTGTTTTCTGAGAATCAGCATCAAGTAGTAAAAAGAAACTGTCATTTCACACCAAATTCATCAAATGCCCTATCCCAGATTGCTTTTAAGAAATAAAAAGGATTTTTGTTTTTAATTGAGAAAACATGTGAGCACCTCTCTCTGAGAGAAAATTTGTTTATTAATGACATTTTATGAAGTATCTTTTTTATGCCAAAAAAAAATGTTCTAGATCCTTCAGGATACAGCGCTAAACCAGAGTTAAAGTGCTTGGACTCATCGAGCTTCCATTCACCAATCAAAACTAACCGCTAGTCTGAATTGTGAACATTTACTGTAAGTGATTGGAACATTATTGTCGCTGTATGAAAATATATTGCGAATAAACAGGAATTTCTTTGCTTGTGTGCCGCCATGTGTTTGCAGTAAATGAGCACCTATAAATATTTAAGGAAACAGGAAGGCCCACTCTTTCACAGAGATCTTTATCTCTTTGTCCATATTCTTTCTCAATACATATTATTCTATTTGGTTTTAAATTTTACTGTGACTTTTCAGTTCTGGTGGCACAAATAAGATTCTGTGATAGATTTTTAAAAGTTTTTATTAAGTGATTTTATGTATACTATGAGATTGATAATAGTCATAAAAATTTTAATTAATAAAAATGGGACAGTGCCAGATTACTTCTTCTCCAGATAAAAGGGATTATTTCTACAGAAAAAAAATGATTGATTTTGGAGAAATGTACATATGTATTTATATCTTAATACTACTTAGATTATTATTCTACTGAGATAATTATTAGTGTCATTCTGACATGTGATCTGATTCATACTGTGGTTTAGTTATTGTTTTGCTATTAAAATAATGCTACTTGCTATTAAAATAATGCTACAAGAATAACCTTGTCTGTAACTCATTTAATAGTTTTAGCTAGTGTTTTGGGTGTAGCCTTCTAGTAGTAGTATCACTTACTAGGGTAAAAGCATATTTTGTTAGATATTGGCAAATTTTTCTCCACAGGGAAAATTTCTCCATTATAGCCTCCTGCCAGCAATGCAGGAGGAGAGTACCTGTTTTCCCCTTCTCACCAATAGAGTGTGTTGTCAAACTTTGATGGTTTTTTCCCAGACCTGGTAGGTACAAAGTATATCCCTTTGTAATACTGAGGTTTTAAAATTGTAATTACTTCGTCATCAGACATGTGTCTTTTTATGCCAGTGATGAGGAAGCTGTTCCTGTAAAGGGTCTGATGCTAAATATTTTAGACTTTATGGGCCCTATAGTCTCATTTAGCTCTGCTGTTGCTTCATGGAAGTGTCCACGGATAATATGTAAACAAGAGAGTGTGCCAGCATTCCAACGGAAGTTTAGTTTTCAAATGAGTGACGGGCTGAATTTGGCCTCCAGAGCACGGATAGCCAACCCCTATGTTAACCATTTCCATAAATACAGACAGTTTAAAGTGGTCACCTACTTTTACCAAGCCAGCTGGTTTGTTCTCATATAGTAAATAGACAGCGCATTCAGCATATTAATTATATAAGACTGTTGATTGAGACTCAGTATGTGTTGGATTGAACAAAAGTCTGCTGTCTCCTAACATAATACCCTTTCCCTAGTTCTCTACTGCCCCTTCTGGTTCACTCAGGACACTGTATGTTCGCTCGTGTTTCAACCAGGGTAGAGGAGAGGGTACTACAGGCTAGCCTTACATTGAAAGTACTTGTCCTTCTTCAAACATGAATGTTTGTTGGGCTTTTATTTTGCCCAACAACGTTCATTTTTTGCCAGCCTGGTAGGTGGCATTGTCGCCTGTGGCCAAGGAGCATGGCCAGGTTAGGTAGCCCTATAGGGAAAGAGTAAGCCTAGGACCAGGGAGTCCCTTGAAGCTATCTTAACCAGCTGAGCTATTTGGGCATGATCAGAAAATGGCTAATTTTTCATCCCAAAGACAGAACTGAGAGCAAGTGAGCTAGCATTTAGAGCTTGTAGCAACTGTTTAAGATGGATTAGCAACCTTTCAGACATGGTGTTCTAAGATTTGATTTATTCTGCTGCATTCCTACATCTCTTCTAGTGGTAGGATGGATGGGAGACAGTGGGAACTGTGAGTCATTCCTCTCTCTCTGAGGAAAGGTGAAAAAGGCATTGTAGGCCCTTGTCGCAGAGACACCCAATGTACGTTTGAAAGCCCTGAGTCTGGGGTTTGAAGTGTGCTGCTCTACCCTTTCCTGTAAACAGCCTCTGAGGAAGGAATAATTGAAGGAAGTCTTGGTAGACCTCTTGGGTTTTTTAACTCTTATTGTGTTGTATATGGAGTCATGTCTAGACTGATCTTTTTAATGTTTATTTTTTTCCTAACAAAGCAATCTTTTAATCACAAGCCTCCATGCTAGTGTGTGTGTGTGATTTGCTAACAATAATTATTTTACATTGAAGCACAGGAAAGGACCTTTCATATACATTTTAAAATGTAACCCTTGTTTCTCATTGAGAATATGTTTTCCCTCTAAGCCTGTGTTTTAATAGTATAAGATTTTTCTTACATCAGTATTTTTACTTCTGTGTTAATGTATCATTTATGTTATGAATAATAATAGTATTTGCATTTTTAAATAATTCAAAAATTGATTTTATTTGTATGTCTTTCACTGGGTCTATAAATCAGAGCCTCTTTACTCAGTTATATGGTCTGTGAATGAGGTTTTGTGTAGGTAGGACTTCTTTAGTAATTAGCCATTAAAAAGAACAATGCATATTAATGGCAATCATCATTATTTCTTTCTAATACCTTTGCCTTTATTTTAGTCTAGTGGTTCTCAAATTGTAATGTGTTAGATCACCAATATGTATCATCTGGACCCCACATGAAGATTCTATTTAAATAGGTCCAATATAGGGGCACCCAGGCAAATCTGCATTAGAAACAAGTACCATAGGGAATTCTAATGCCCATCAACCCAGTCAGAGAAAGACAAATACCATAGTATCTCATTTATAGGTGAGAAACAGAGGCCTGGAACACGGAACAGACTGACAGTTGTCAGAGGGGAGGGAGTTGGGGGCACTTCATGTTGTTAGCTTTGACCTTTTCAGACATGATCAGGTTTTCCATGCATTCTTTATTATTGTTACTATTTATTTATTTAGATTTAGAATTCCATGACAGTTTACTACATGAGCAGATTTGTGTGACAGCACCACGGTCGGGATAGAAAACAGTTGCATCGCCACAAAGGAGCTCCCTGTGTTACCCCTTACTAGTCACATCCGCCTTCAACCCTGGCAGCCAGTGATCTCTTTTCCATGCCGACCGCAAGTTTGTCACTTTGGGTTTCTTACATAAATAGAACCATACAGTGTGCAATCCTTTGAGACTGGCTTTGTCTTCACTCAGCATAATGCCCTAGAGATCATCCAAGCTGGTGAGTGTGTCGAGACTTCCTTGCTTTTTACTTCTGGGTAATACTCCACTGTGTGGATGCCCCGCAGTTTGTCCACTCTTCCACTGGAGCACATTTGGGTTGTTTCACTTGGCGTCTTTATGAAGGGTACATGTATGCATCAGTTTTGTGTGAACTACACTTCTCGCACGTAACTACCCATGAATAGGTTGCTGAGTCATACAGTATGTGAATGTTTAACTTTACGATACGCTGGCAAACCGTTTCCCACAGTGGCTGTACCATTTTCCATTCTCATCACACAGTCTGCACATGCCACCCAGTTTCTCTACGTGCTTGTCTGCATTTCGTATTGTCAGTAGTTTTTGATGTGGGTATGTAGCGGCTTCTCATCGTAGCCTTAATTTACCCTTCCCTAACGGGTGATGATTTTGAACATTGTTTCATGTGCCTATTCTCCATTCTTGTATCCTCTTCAGTAAAGATTCAAATCTTTTACCCATTTTATAACTGGATTCTTTTTTTTTTTTCCCTTACTGCTTAGAGGGCTCTCTGTGTATTCTGGATTTAAGTCTTTGTTGGGTATGTGACTTGAAAATAATTTCTCCCAGTTTGTGGTGTGTCTTTTCATCCTCTTAGCAAGGTCTTTTCACAGAGCAAAAGTTACATTTTTGATGAAGTCCAGTTTTTCAATATTTTTAAAAAAATCCTTTATAGATTATGTCTCTGGGATTATATCTAAGAATCTGTTGCCTGATAAATCTTGGCCCCAAAGATTTTCACCTGTTTTGATCTAAACATTTTATAAATGTACGTTTTACATTTAGATCAACTTTAGGTTTTAATATTGCTAAACTCCAAGGCACTATTTCCAAGTAGTTCTTTTAGATCAATATTTGACAAGATCTATAGCTAGGAAAATTAGTTTGGAAAGTTAATTTCAAGGACTTTATCAGTATGCAGTGAATGTTATGCTTAAATATCATTTACTCCAACATATACCACTCCCCAACATAGATTTAAAACTTTAACAGAGTCTAGTGACTAAATGCTGTTTAATGTTTTCCAAAGTACATATTCGAAAGTCTTTAAGATTATGACTTAAAAGCAACTTTTGCTTTCATTTTATGGTGTGCTTTCTTCACTGCATATATTTCAATAATTATAATACCCACATTTAATGATTTTTAGTTTTTAACTTTGTATGCTTTTTAAATTTTTAAAAAATTTTAAAAGATTTTATTTATGTATTTATTTTTAGAGAGATGGGGAAGGGAAGAAAAGAGGGAGAGAAACAATGTGCAAGAGAAGTTTCATTGGCTGCCTCTCCCACATCCCCAACAGGGAATCTGGCCCACACCCCTGGCGTGTGCCCTGACGGGAATCCAACCAGCAACCTTTCAGTTCGTAGGCCAGTGCTCGGTCCACTGAGCCACACCAGCCAGGGCATTTAACCTAGTATGCTCTTTTAAAAAAGGAAGAACATTTCCATTAAGAACACTTTTTAAAGACTTGATTTTTAATAGCAATTTCAGGTCACAACAAAATTAAGCAGAAGGTAGAGAGATTTCCCATTAATACCCTGCCCCCACACATGCACAGCCTCTACCGTTATCAACATCCCTGACCAGAGTGGTACATTTGTCCCAGCTGATGAACCTGCACTGACACATCATAGTCACGGAAAGTTTATAGTTTGTAGTAGGGATCACTCATTTTGTTGTATATTCTGTAGATTTGGACAAGTGTATAAGGACGCGTATTAATCACTATAGAACCATATGGAGTATTTTCACTGCCCTGAAAGTCCTCTGTGCCCCACCTGTTCTTCCCTCCCCCCACTACCTCAAGTTATGGCAACCACCGACTTTTTATGGTCTCCAAAGTTTTGCCCTTTTCCAATACATTACATATTTGGACTAATACAGGGTTGGGCAAAAGTAGGTTTACAGTTGTTCATACAGGAACTAATTCAATAATTAATAAATAATAATACAAGAATAAACTGTTTTATGTACTCACAACTCTAAACCTACTTTTGCCCCACCCTATAGCCTTTTCAGACTGGCTTCTTGAACTTGGTAACATGCATTTACGTTTTCTCTTTTTGTTTTTTATGGCTTCATAGCTCACTTCTTTTTAGCACTAGAAAGTGTTTCATTGTCTGCACGTACACCTTGGTTACAACTAAGATCTTTAAAATTGCATTTAGGTGTGAAATTTTCTTTTTTTACATTATTATTTTATTATTTCAGAGAACATAACAAGATTAAACAATCCATGTAGAATTTTTGCCTTAAATTTAATTAGCAACCTTTTCCTTTGAATTTTTATAAGCATTTAACCTCTTGAAAAAGTGGAGATATACCTTTATAGTTAGGCTTATACTTAATTTTTATGTCTCAAAGGAAGAAGCCCAGGGAGTTTTGCAAAGTTTTCTCTCCATGTTTTTGTTAATCCTTTTTCAAATTTTAAATTGTAGTGTCATTCAATTTTTATTACCTTTTCTGAGTAATTTTCATAAACTGCTCTGACTCTCCCACATACATTGCCTGCAGGCAACAACTCCGAAGTGAGAGGAAGCTTTCAGCAGACGGTACTGAGCCCAGTTGCCAGTGGCATTTAGTGCTTACTGGGCAGAGGCTGTGCACAGAGTGACTGGAGCAAGTGAGCACTGGGGTATGGGTTTAGAGCTTCTATTTGTTTTTGAGAGGATTTGGTAATTTCTTTAAATGTGTGAATTTATTAAGGTACTAAAGTGTCCCTAGGAGAAGAATATATTAGTTAGGTGATTACCTGTGTAAAATACTTTCACAGCTCTTGATGAGTAGAGAAGCATTCGTTAATTTAGATATTTTTGTAGTGTCCTTTTAGGGTATCTTTGAAATTGTTTGGTTGGACTCACCTCAATATTTTAAGTTACTGGTATCTGAGAACCTCCTATGGTAGATATTTCTTTAATCATCTACCCAGTTTCTTTCTGTAGCACTGCGCACACAGTGGGTGCCCAATAAATGTTATTGACTGTCTTGTGACTCACTGTTTATTTTGCTTTCAAGTCTGTTTTCTCAACTTTGTCATTTGTTTTGTTTTTTTTAATCTCCTTCTTTGATATTCCCACTTTTACTGGAAGCTTTCTTTATCTTTCCTTTTGTTGATATTTGACTTTCTTAACTGTGCATAAAATAAACATTGCCTATAAGGCAAGCTAAAATTATAGCGACATTTATGGGGCAGATATGAGAAATTTAATATGTAATTTTAAATTTACAGGTATATTTTTCTACTCTATATTTAAAAATTTTTAAACTATATAATCTTTATTATATTTTCCCATTACCATTTAGTCCCCATTAAACCCCCCTCCCCCAGTAATCACCGCTAAATATACACTAAAGTATGCATTATTTAGGAAGTATACACTAAATGTACACTAAAGTATACTTTAAAAAATATATATATACTAAATGTACCCTAAAGTATGCATCTTTTAAAATATACCACTAAATGTACACTAAAGTATACATTAAAAATATATTCATATTTATGTCTTTCCATGTATAAAATATAACTCAGTGAAAACATCAAGGGAAATTTATGTTTTTCTTGCTTTCATAAGGGATTTTCTTCATTGATAAAAGGAAGCTGAAAATATAATGGGGATTTGGATTGGGAAACATTATACTAAACTTTTGGGCTACTTCTAAGATTTGACTTAACTAGCAACCTCCAAGCAGTGTTTCAGAGTTTACAAAGTTCTAATGAAGGTATATCATTAACTTGAACTTAATACCTAATATGCAACTGGCACTATGCTAGCCCAGCTGTTTTCAGATTTGTCTGCACTTCAGAATCACTTGAGGAAGATTTAAAATAGCCCTGCAAGCCAATTAAATCAGAATTTTAGGGAGTTGGTCCTAGGCCTCAGTGTTTCCTGAAACTCCGCAGGTGACTCCACGGTCTAGCCAGGTTTGAGAACCACTGGGCCAGACAATGAATATGCTTTACCCATTTTACCTTCTCAGTAACCATGTGAGACGTCATATATTATCTAATTTTGCAATGGAAGAAATCTTTCCAGAGAGATTAATAACTAATGAGTACAGACTCAGATGCAAACTAAGATCTCTGACTTCTTTCCAGTCTTGAACTCTGTGAGTAACCTTGGTGATTAACATGTATGTAGATATTTTTCTTTTTGATTACAAATACATACTTTTTTTTGTCACCTTATGTCCTTCTGGAATAACTTAATGTTGTCACTGGAAGATAATACCATATGTATCTAATGATTTAGAAATTTTTGTTTTCTCCCTGCCACCTTCCACTGTTAGCCACAAGAAAAGGGTCAAAGCCAAATAATGCATTTGTTATCTAAAGTACTCTGTGTGTGTGTGTGTGTGTGTGTGTGTGTGTGTGTGTGTGCATTTAGTAAGATTTTGGCTTAGAAATGCTTAGATGTAAATGGCTTGGGTACAAACTAGTAGCCTATCAACTTTCATAAATGTGATACATTGTGTTATTGTTTCTTCTATTGGAATAGGTATTTGGTTAAAAGACATAAGGTAGCACATTATTACTTTCTGGGTATATGACAACTAAATCACAGCAAAAGCTTCATTTACTCATGCTAACCTATCCTGGAATATCTAATTTTTCAAAAAAATTCTGTTATGTCTCTGGACCTCACTCTACATAATGTTAAGTTTCTAAAAGTAGTATAAAGGAAAGATTTGAGAGGGATACAACAAAAAATGAATAAGCCTAATGAAAACTGTAGTTAAATTCATTCTTTAAGAAATAATTGAGCATATTGTGAAAAAGGTAATGTATTAAACAAAAATAGAAAAAGTTATAAACATTCTATCTGCCTCAAAAAAAAAAAAAACTGTTCTGGCAGCTAAGGTGATGTGTGTTGGAAACTATGCCATAAGACACAAGGAAGCCCGGGGTACTTTATTTCTTGCATTGTATTAGTTACTTGTCCGCCACGGATAAAAATAATGCTACCAAGACATCTGCTTGGGGAAGAAAGGTAGTCGATCTCTCAAAGGAGAAGGGCCAAGAGCCTTTTCCTCAATGGGCTTTTATTGGGTTCATTTTGCACAGAAATACAGGTAAAGCTCATTAATCATTGTCAGGAAGTAAGGATCAAACAATAGATAACAACGAACTCTGAGGGCCTATTTTGAGTCAGGGTCAGATAGCTAAAGAGCCATAAAACTTTGAGGAACAAACTCACTTCTCTCTTGGACCCTTTCATTTGATTGAGAGCATTCTAAACAAAGCAGGTTTCACAGGATTTTACATATTCTTTCTTAGGCCTGATTGCTCTAGGGAACCCACCCTTTCCAGCACAGGGTGGTACCCACCACCAGCATTGTCTCAGGCTTAAGGCATTGTGTCGGGCTTAAGTCAGGCAGGGGAAGTAAGGCAGCTAAAAGATTAGGAGACTTCTTGCAGACAGAATGAGGACTCAGGCTATGTCAGAATAGCTGGGGAGTGAGGGTCCATCACCCTCTCTTTGCTGCAGCCCCTCGAGTCCTTCCTTGAGGGCCTCCCAAGTGATTGTGTCTGGCTTAGGTTGCCCCCCCTCTGAGGGGTCTTACCCGTCATTGACTAACCAATGAAGCATTGGGGACCAGAGATAGATGAAACAGAAGCAGTGCTTCTGCCAGGGAGATAAGCTTTGTTTCCTCAGTGGCTCACAGTCTGGAGGTCGCTCACTCAGCCTTAGTCACAAGGGGTGGTTACGACTCCTGAAACCAGGCAGAGCAGTTCCCAACAGTTACTTAGCTACTTCTTTATTCTTTCTACCAAAATGTAAGTGCTAGAGGGGAAAGTCTGTGTCTTTTTGGATTTACCCCACTCCATCTATACATAGTATTTTGAGTGTGATAGATCCTCAGTTATTTACCGAACAAAAGGAACTGTACAAGTGTACTACTCATCATAAATGTAAACAAGATACTGAACAATTTTAAAGTGGAAGGACTTTTATGCATAAAACAAGAAATGTTCTTGGAAAAAAAGACATCCAAACAGAGGATCTTCGCGGGTATGTTATAAGAGGATACCTCCTGTGTACACGTAATGGCATGTGCAGGGGGAGTTTCAGAGCAGGGCTACAATGTCAGTAACCTGGAGCTGAAGCTGAGGCACAGGGTTTATGGAGAACCCGGCTTCTCTGGCTTGCTGGTTAAGCAGGTAAGGAGGCACTCATGATGTCAGCTGGGACTCACGTCACTAATGGGGTGGGATCTGTGTCCGAGCTCACTCTTATGACTGTTGGTACCCTTACGTATTCGATGGTTATTGGCTAGTCACAGGGTAGTTCATAGAATGGCAGCTGGCTTCCCTTAGAGTAAGTGAGTGGCATCCCAAACGGATGCCACAGTCTTTTTATAAACCTTTCTCAGAACTGACATCCCATTTTCTGCATTGCATTCTGTGCACTGAACGTGAGTCACTGACTCCAGTTCACACTCAGAGGGAGGGGATTACACAAGAAGTGAGGGTCACTGAGGACTGTCTTAGAGGCTGCCTATCACAGAAATATATTTTATTTAACCCAATATATTAAAACATTATTTAATATATAATGTATAAAAATTACTGAGTAGATATTTAATATTTTTACTAAGTCTACAAAATAGAGAGTGTATTTTATGCTTACAGTACATCCATCTCAACTCAGATGCTATATTTTCATTAGAAATACTATATGTAGATGCCATAAAATTCATAGTTGAAAAACAGATCCACATACCCGAGCTGTTACCAGTATGTGTGGTTTACATGCCCTTGAGTTGGCTCTGACCCTTGGTGAACCTGTGAGTGAGTCGTGTCCATGCTGTCCTGTCTTAACAGCCCTGTTCAGCTCCTGTGGTCTCATGCATATGGCTTCTTTTATGGAAGCCAAGCTCCAAATACACTTAAATGGTTTTTTTTGTTTTTTTTTTTTAGTATTTTATTTGTTTATTTTTAGAAAGAGGGGAAGGGAAGGAGAAAGAGTGGGAGAGAAACATCAATGTGTGGTTGCCTCTCATGTGTCCCCCACTGGGGACCTGGCCTGCAACCCAGGCATGTGCCCTGACTGGGAATGGAACCGGCGACCATTTGGTTCACAGGCCCGTGCTCAACCCACTGAGCTACACCAGCCAGGGCTAAATGTTTTTTAATAAACGAATTGACTATCAGTTTAAAATATAAAGTACTTTTTCCTTCATGGAGCCTATGGAGGCCTGCTGGGAATAGGCCTTCTATAACGACAAATACATCCTGAAGGCTGTGGTTCAAGGCCATTTTGCTGGTTATAAGCAGGGTCTCCAGAACCAGAGGAGGCACACAGCTGTTCTTGATATAGAAGGTGTCTAAGCTTGAGATGAAACAGAATTCTCTCCAGGCAAGTGATGTGCTTGTATGTACAAAGGAAAGAACAACACAGTGACTCCTGGTGGCACACTGAGCAAAACCAGACTAACCTGTGCTTGTGGAAACAGTGGCATGGTTCCTGCTAAATTCTGATGCAACCTTCCTACTAAGGCCATTGGACACAGAATCCGTGTAATGCTGTAGCCCTTAAAGACTAAAACTTACTGAAACATAAGTAAATAAAGTGGATTTTTTCTCTTGAAAAAAATAAATAAAAATATAGTTCCTCAGTTACATTAATCATGTTGCAAGTGCTCTGTAGCCACATGGCTACCATACTGGATAGAATAGTTCTAGAAGTTTGGCTGCAAAAGGAAGGAGTGAAATAAAACAGTACTTGGAAGGAGCATAGAGTAGAAATTAAGCTCATAGAAATCTGTGCATTTTGTGCATCTGTCCTGGGGAGAAGGAAATAAATCTGAGATGTTAGAAACATAGTGTATAATTAATGTGGCTTTGGATTATTGGTCAAATTTGAGTGGAGGTACAGTTGGGGCAAAAAACCTGAAGTGATGAATGAGTTGTGATGGAGACCTTCTGTTCCAGGTGTCAAATGCAAACAAACTGAGTGTGGGAGAATGAAACCAGAAGCTTTTTAAAATTTTCTTTTGAGTTGTCACTCTATTCATCACTTTTTCCTAGTATGTATGCCAAGAGGGAGAAAGGCAGTTGGAAATGGAACCGTTTCCTGCGAGCCTCAGAGGAGACCCTTTCCTGACCAGACTGTTCTCAGCACAGGAAGAGCTCCCTGTGAATGGAAGTCCTCTCCATGCCATTCTTTCTACCAAATGTTGTTTGTAAATTAGCTCAGCCCCTGGGCCCCACTCCAGTCCTAAAGTATCTTATTTGAGGCCTCCATTTTCAGTCTTTAAATAAAATTTTTATGCAAAGTCTCTGTATGTCAGAGGTGAAAGGGGCCTGGGATAATCTAGTACAATACCTGTATTTTGTAAAGGAGGAAACAGACGACCAGAGAAATTAAGGGATTCGTTTACAAAGCAACACTAGTGGCCATTTAGGACACTGTTATGCTTTTTAATTCTCAATACATTGTTTCCCAGACTCCACCTGGGGAAGTAGCAACCTCTGTCAGTGTGAGTGAGGCATTTGCACATTTGGCACCTGCATTCCTATTTAAATCCGATGAGGAATTGTTTAGATGGCTCTTGTTAAGGTTCTGGGAAAGGTTTGGTACCATGTTCTGTGTGCTTTGGGAAAAATGTCTTAACCCTTGTAAGCCCCATTTAAATAGCAATGATGGCTGCCTCATGAGATTCAATGTAGGAGAAAAGCACCTATGTAGTGCTTAGCAGATGTTCAATTTGCTCAGCTTATTTTTTTTTTCCTCTATCATCACTTGGCACTCAGCACATTCATTTTTTGTTGTTAGTTTATTTTGTATGAATGTTTCAGCTCCCAAAGGGATGACACGGTATAGTAGTGGAGAGGCTTTAGCATCGACAATTTAGGTTTAGATCTGCACTCCATCACTTATAGCTGATTTCCTTAACCTCTCTGCACATCAGTGTCCTCATGTGGAAAATGGAGATGGTAGCACTTATTTCACACCATGTTGTAAGGATGAGGTTGTACATTTAAATGCTTAGGACAGTTACCAACACATTGTCAGCATTCAGGGTGTGAGCTGTTGTTATGCTGATAATATCATAGTAAAACAGGATAAAAGCTAATTCGTATGCATGTGTGTCCTTATCAGAACTCACTTTGGGGATACAAAGGCACTAGCATGTAATAAGTGACTAGTTTGATGTGAGGAATACCTACTCTCTTTTTATTTGGTACATTATGTCAAATGTACCTGAAAGACGAGTTCCATTTTTAAAAGTGAAAATGTAACACAGGATTAGGTTATTTGTTCCTTGTATGAATCGTGATCCCCCTGGGCACGGGAAGCTACAGCCAGGATATCTGACTTCCGACCCACAGACCAGTTATGTGGCCTCGAGGAAGTTGCTGAACATCTGGGCAAAGTGAAGGAGGCTTCTTTCCACTCTACAGGTCAGTCTGTCCCAATTTAATCCCTAGTCCCATTTTTGCCCCTAAATAGGGAGAAGATTTAGAATCTTCCTGAGGATTGAATATTTTACTTATGTGGGTCTCTTTGCACTTCACATTCCTCTGACTGGTCACAAAATAGTTTATTTTACAACAGTGTTTGATATTCACAGAGCCCACCAAGCTCTATGAATTCGTGGAACTGATATAACCCTCCCTTTCTTCCTCCCTCAGTGAAATCAACAAGCACGTACAGAGCACCCCAATGTGCCTGTTGAATTCTAGGTACTAGCAGAGAATGGGACAGGCCAGGTCCCACGTTTATGGAATCTTCGTTCCAGACAACACAGGGTTATATGAAGGGCGTGCTGAGATGGGTGGCACCTCTTTTGAGTAGTTAGAGGACATCTCTATGAGGAAGAAATATTTGACCTGAACTCTAAATGAGCTCAAAGAGCAGACAATTAGAAGATCTGTTGTTAAAAGCATTTTGGGCAAAGGGAACAGCTGTGTGCATTCCTCAGCTGTGAGGAGACCAGGTCTATATGAAGAAAGGAAATAATGCCAGTGAGAATTATGCAAGGAGCTGAAATAATAATAGGAGGGGAGGTGCAGGGGGTAGACACTAGTGGTTTCTTAGACTTTAGCATACATCAGAATCACGTGGAGGGTTGTGAAATGTGGATTGTAGGACTCTCCCCCAGTGGTTTTTAATTTTGCAGGGCCTGAGAAGTTACATTTTTAACAGTTTCCAAGCTGCTGCTCTGAAATCACAATTTGAGAACACCAGGCTAACTTATTTGTAAGTCAAGAAAAGTAATTTGGGTTTTCTTTTCATTTTTTTCCCATCAATTTTTAATTGTATTTTTCCATGACCACTTATCCCCTTTATACCTCTGTCCCCAACATTCGCCACCCTGTTGTCCATGTCCATGAGTCCTTTCTCCTTGTTGCTCGATCCTTCCACCCTCCAACCCCTCCCCTTAGCTATCTTGTTCTCTATGAGTCTGTCTCTATTTTGCTTGTTACGTATTTTGCCGTGTACAATATGCTCCCACATTTTGTGCTCATTATACATGGGATTATAATACCCATTATTATACCCATTGTATATAATCGTTATGCCCATGTATTTATGTGCATCCTTATTTTTCCCTCAAAAATTTGGGCAAAAAGTGCACATTATACATGGCAAAATATGGGTATAGTTGGTTCATTAGATTCCATGTATGAGTGAAATCATATGGTATTTGTCTTTCTCTGACTGGCTTATTGCACTTAGCATAATATTCTCTAGGTCCATCCACACTGTTGTAAAGGGTAAAATTTTCTTCTTTCTAATGTCCAAGTAGTATTCCACTATGTAAACATCCCATGGTTGTTTTATCTACTCCCTACTGATAGACACTTGGGCTGCTTCCATATCTTGACCTTTCTAAATAATGCTGCAATGAACCTAGGGTGCTTACGTTTTTTCACAGGTGTTTTGGGTTTCTTCATATATACTCCCAGAAGTGGATCACTGGGTCAAAAGGCAGGTCCATTTTTAATTTTTTTGAGATATCTCCATACTCCTTTATACAGTGGCTAGCCCGGTCTGCATTCCCACCAATAGTGCAAAAGCTTTCCCCTTTCTCCACACCCTCACAGCACTTTTTGTTTGTTGATTTATTGATGATAGCCATTCTGACTGGTGTGATATCTCACTGTGGTTTAATTTGCATTTCTCTAATGATTAGTGATGTTGAGCATCTTTTCATATCTATTGGAAAAGTGTCTATTTGGGTCCTTTTCCCATTTTTTAATTGTTTTATTTTTTTGGTGTTGAGGTTTTATACGTTCTTTATACATTCTTTATTGGATGTATCGGCAAATATGGTCTCCTATTCTGTGTGTTGTCTTTTTATTATGTTGATGGTTTCCTTTGCTGTGGAAAAACTTTTTTGTGTGATGTAGTCCCATTTGTTTTTTTTTTCTTTTGTTTCTTTTGCCTGAGAAAATATATCAGGTAAAATATTGCTATGAGCATTATCTGAGATTTTACTGCTTATATTTTCCTCCAGGATTTTTATGGCTTTGGATCTAATATATAAGTCTTTAATCCATTTTGATCTTATTCTTGCATGTGGTGTAAGAAGGTGGTCTAGTTTCATCTCTTTTCATGTTTCTGTTCCATTTCCCAAGACCATTTATTGAATAAACTGTCTCTAGCACATTGTATGTGCTTGCTTCCTCTGTCAAATGTTAATTGACTGTAAAGGAATGGATTTATTTCTGGGCTCTCTATTCTGTCCCATTGACTTATGTTTCTGTATCTATGCCAGTACTCTGCTGTTTTGATTAATATGGTTTTACAATTTGATATTAGGTAGCATGATGCCTCCAACTTTGTTCTTCTTTCTCAGGATAGCTATTGTTATGTGGGGCCTTTTGTGGCTCCATATAAATGTTTAAAATATTTATTCTAGTTCTGTGAAATATATCATTGGAATCTTGATAGGAATTGCATTGAATCTGTAGATTGCTTTGGGTAGCGTGAACATTTAAATGATGTTAATTCTTCCTATCCATGAACATGGTATAAGCTCCCACTTATTTGTATCTTCTTCAGTTTCTTTCTTCAGTGTCTTAAAATTTTCTGAGTGCAGGCCTTTTGTAACTTCAGTTAGATTTATTCCTAGGTATTTTGTCCTTTTTGAAGCAATTGTGAATGGGATTGTTTTCTTAATTTCCCTTTCTGTTAGTTTGTTATTGGCATATAAAAATGGAACTGATTTCCAGATATTAATTTTGTATCCTGCTGCTTTATTGAATTCATTTATTCTAGTAGTTTCTTGGTAGAATCGTGAAGGTTCTCTGTGTATAGTATCATGTCATCTGCAAATAAAGACAGTTTTGCTTCTTCCTTTCCAATTTGGATGCCTTTTATTTCTAGTTCTTGTCTGATTGCTGTGGCTAGGATGTCCAGTAAACTGTTAAATAAGAGTGGTGAAAGTGGACATCCCTGTATTGGTCACTGTATTAAGGGGAATACTTGTTGTTTTTGCCCATTGAGTATGATGCTGGCAGTGGGTTTGTCATATATAGACTTTATTATGTTTAGGTATGTTCCCTCTATTCCCACTTTGCTGAGAGTTTTGATTATAAATGAGCATTGGATTTTATCAAATGCTTTTTCTGCATCTGTTGATAGGATTGTGTGGTTTCTATCCTTCATTTTGCTTATGGTGTATCACATTTATTGACTTGTGAATGTTGTACTAATCTTGTATTCTCAGAATAAATCCCACTTGATCATGGTGTATAATCTTTTTGATGTACCATTGTATTTGGTTTGCTAACATTTTGTTGAGGATTTTAGCATCTCTGTTCATTGGGGATATTAACCTATAATTTTCTTTCTTTGGCATGTCTTTATCTAGTTTTGGAATTAGGATAATGCCGGTCTCATAAAAAGAGTTTGGGAGTCTTCCCTCTTCTTGAATTTTTTGAAATAGCTTGAGAATAGGTATTAGTTCTTCCCAGAAAGTTTGGTAAAATTCACCTGATGAAGCCATCTGGTCCAGGGCTTTTGTTTGTTGGGAGTTTTTTTATTACTGCTTCAGTTTCACCAGGGGTATACTGTGTATTCAGATTCTCTGATTCCTACTGATTTAGTTTTGGAAGATTGTATGTTTCTAGCACTTTATCCATTTCCTCCAGGTTGTCTAATTTGTTGGCATGTAGTTCATAATATTTTCTTACATTCTTTTGTATGTCTTTGGTGGCAATTTTTATTTCTCATCTTTCATTTCTGATTTTACTTATTTTGTCCCTCTCTCCTTTTCTCTTGATGAGTCTGGTTAAAGGTTTGTCAATCTCAATCTTTTCAAAGAACCAGCTTCTGGATTCATTGATTTTTTTTGTATCATTTTTTAGACTCTATTTCATTTATATCTGCTCTGATCTTTATTATTTCCTTCCTTCTACACATTTGAGGGTTGTTTGCTGTTCTGTTTCAAGTTCCTTTAAGTGTAAAGTTAGGTTATTTATTTGAGCTTTTTCTTTTCTTGAGATAGGCCTGTAATGCTGATTTCCCCTCCTAGGACTGCTTTTCCAGTGTCCCACAGATTTTGGATTGTTGTGTTTTCATTGTCATTTGTTTCAAGGTATCTCTTGATTTCTTTCTTGATCTCATTGTTGACTCAATCATTGTTTAACAATATGTTATTTAGTTTCCATGTCTTTGTATATTTTTTCAGTTCTCTTGTGATTCATTTCCAGTTTCATAGCATTTTAGTCAGAGAAGATGGGTCATATGATTTCAGTGTTCTTAAATTCATTAAGACTTGTTTTGTGTGCTAACATGAGGTCCATCCTAGAAAACATTCCACGTGCACTTGAGAAGTATGTATATTCTGCTGCTTTGGGGTGAAATGCTCTGAAGACATCTATTAAATTCATTTGACCTAGGGTGTTATTTGGTTAGCTGTCTCCTTGTTGATTTCCTGTCTGGAAGATGTATCCACTGAAGTCAGTGGGGCCTCAAATTCCTTTATTGTGCCTGAGTAGTCATACCTCAGTACTTGTCAGCTTCAGAACTTATCAAGCCTTGTACTCGTCACGTTTTGGTGAGAAAAACAATATTTAAGCACTTGGCACTTGCTTGGGACTCACACTTGCTAGAATTTGTATGAGTCCAACACTACCCACAAGAGAAAATGCTTTATCACTCATTGCTTGCTTGCTATGCGTTGGTTTCGGTACATGTCTCGTGTTCTGGAATGAATTAACAGAGTACTGAGGTACCACTGCATTTCTGCCGATCTCTCCCTTTATGTCCATCTGATTTGATTTACATTTTAGGTGCTCCTATGTTGGATCATAAATATTTTCTAGGGTTATATCCTCTTGTTGGATTGTTCCCTTTATCATTATGTAGTGTCCTTGTTTGTCTCTTACTGTAGCCTTTATTTTATTTTTAAATTGTTGGGAACCGCTCTGCCTGGTTTCAGGAGTTGTAAATGCCCCATGGCTAAGGCTGAGTGAGCGACCTTTGGACTGTGAGCCACTGAGGAGACAAAGGTTATCTCCCTGGCAGGAGCACTGCTTCTGCTTCATCCATCTCTGGCCCCCAATGCTTGGTCGGTTAGTCAATGACGGGTAAGACCCCTCAGAGGGGGGGGCAACTTAAACCAGACACGATCACTTGGGAGGCCCTCAAGGAAGTACATGGGGGGCTTCAGCAAAAAGGCGGTGATGGACCTTTGCTCCCCAGCTATTCTGACATAGCCTGAGTCCTCATTCTGTCTGCAAGAAGTCTCCTAATCTCTTAGCTGCCTTACTTCCCCTGCCTGACTTAAGCCTGACACAATGCCTTAAGCCTGACAAAATGCCTTAAGCCTGACACAAAGCTGGTGGTGGGAACCACCCTGTGCTGGAAAGGGTGGGTTCCCTAGAGCAATCAGGCCTAAGAAAGAATATGTAAAATCCTGTGAAACCTGCTTTGTTTAGAATTCTGTCAATCAAATGAAAGGGTCCAAGAGAGAAGTGAGTTTGTTCCTCAAAGTTTTATGGCTCTTTAGCTATCTGACCCTGACTCAAAATAGGCCCTCAGAGTTCTTTGTTATCTACTATTTGACCCTTACTGCCTGACAATGATTAATGAGCTTTACCTGTATCCCTGTGTGTTACCTAATAAATACCATTGAGGTAAGGACTCATGGCTCTTCTCCCATGAGAGAAGCTAGCTACTTTTCCTCCCCAAGCAGATCATGTCTTGGTAGCATTATTTCCATCTGTGATGGCCAGGTGAGCGCTGCAGTTGGCACCCCCCACATGAAATCATTTTTATTTTTAAAGATTTTATTTATTAGTTTTTAGAGAGAGGGGAAGGGAGGGAGAAAGAGAGAGAAACATTGATATGTGAGAGAAAGATCAATTGGCTGCCTCCCACCCACCCCCTGCTAGGGATGAAGCTAGCAACCCAGGCATGGGCCCTAAAACCAGTGACCCTTTGATTTGCAGGCTGGCTCAATCCACTGAGCCGTATTAGCTAGGGCTCTATAGCCTTGATTTTAAAGTTACTTTGTTGGATATAATGTTGGTATCCCAGCTTTTTCCCCCATTCCATTTGCATGAAATATCTTTTTCCATCTCTACTTTTCTGGGTGTATCTTTTCATCTGTGGTGGATCTTTTGGAGGCAACATGTGTATAGGTCTTATTTCTTACACATTCAGCTACCCTATGTCCTTCGGTTGGTGCATTTAAGACATTTACATTTAAGATGATTATTGATAAATATATATTTAACACCATTTCATTTTTTAACGATTTTCTGCTGTTCCTCCTCTTCCTCCCCTTCCTTCTTTTTTCTTACTCTCTTCTTCAAGCAAGCCCTTTAACGTTTGTTTCAGTACTGGTTTGGTGTTTACAAACTCACTTAGCTTTTTCTTGTCTGGAAAGCTCTTTATTTCTCCTTCAATTTTAAGTGATAGCCTTGCTGGGTAAAGTAGTCTTGGCTGTAGATTCTTCCTTTTCATCACCTTGAATATTTCATGCCACTCCCTTCTGGCCTGAAATGTTTCTTTTGAGAAATCAGATAGCAGTCTACTTGGAGCTCCCTTGTAGGTAACTGCTTTTGTCTTGTAGCTTTTACAATTCTGTCCTTGTCTTTCAGCTTTGCCATTTTAATTATGATGTGTCTTGGTATAATCCTCTTTAGGTCTATATTGTTTGGGACTCTCTGTGCTTCCTAGACATGTGTGTCTTTTTCCTTCACCAGAGTAGAAAAGTTTTTGGTCATTATTTCTTCAAATAGGTTCTCTATCCCTTGCTTACTCTCTTATGCTTATGGTACTCCCATAATGCAAATGTTGTTACATTTTATGTTGTCTCAAAGGTTTCTTAAGCTCTCTTCTTTTCTCTTTTAAATTCCTTTTTTTTCTTGCTCTGCTTGGGTGTTTTTTTGTACTTTGTCTTCCAAATTGCTGATTTGATCCTCTGATTCATCTAACCTACTGTTTGTTCCTTCCAGTGTATTATTTATTTCATATGTTGTACTCTTTATTTCTGACTGTCCTTTTTTATGGTTTATATGTCTTTATTCATGGTGTTAAGTATCCATATAATTATTACTCTAAACTCTATGTCTGATAAATTACTTGCTTCCATTTCATTTAGTTCTTCTTCTGGAGTATTCTCTTGTTCATTCATTTGGGGCCTGTGTCTTCGTCATCCATTTTGGCTGCTTCTTTGTATTTGTTTCTATGTATTAGGTAGATGTGCAAAGATTCTGGTGCAGACCTATGTCAGATGCTACTTGTGAATGCCCCTGGGCAACCTGTTTGTGTCTATCTGCGGTGCGTAGCTTGTGTCTCCCTCTCGTGGGCCTGGGTTTGTGCAGAAAGAACCAGGCTATGCACTAAGTCCAGGTTTTACCAGCTGGCCCCAGGAGAGGGTCAGCTAACACCTCAGAGTTCCCAGAGCACTCAGAGATCCACCTTTACTATTAGACTTAATCACTGAGATAGCCTCCAGCTATATTCTTCAGCAGCCCAGTTTTAGCTCCACAGGGTGGGGACAGGGATTCATGTGGGTAGGTTATTGCTTCACCTCAGGATGATGCCACTTGGAGGGGAGTGCTCTGCCCTGGAAAGACGGCTTCTACGGTGTGGAGAATGACTCAACATAGGGATCCTCATTGCTATTCCTTCAGCTCTCTTCCCAGAGCCACCAACTCCAGACTCTCCTTAAGTATTTTTATTCCACTCTGCCCTCCATTTGTGGGGGCCCTGTGTAAGTGGTTGCAAATGAGATTTTGTGCTTGGCCCTTTAAGAGGCTCTCTGTGTCTCAAGCCATCTCTCCCTGGCTGACAGAACCCCTGACGCTTTTCACAGTGGGTATTATTTGGGTTCCTTTCCTGGTTCGGGTGCTCTAGGCGGGGGGAACCCAGCTTGGGGTTTAGATCTCACAGTTCTCAGGGGAAACCTCCCCCTCGGCTGCTGAAATATCCCTCTGGAACTCCCACTGCTGCCTTCTGGGAGCCTAGCCAGTCTTCTCATGCCTCCGTACTTCCTACCAGTCTCATGGAGATGTGGTTCCTTCTGTAAGTCTTTGGTTATAAGGCTTCTCTTCAGGTAGTCTTCAGTTGGTTATTCAGGATGGGTTTTCTTTAATTTAGTTGTAATTCCAGATTGGTCCTAAGAGGATATTAGTGCTTCCACTTACTCCTCCACCATCTCGGGTCTGTGGGTTTTATTTTGAATGCACTGAGAGGCCAGTGAAGGATCAGAGATGTGATGGGATCTGGTTTACATGTTTAAAAGATCACTCTGACTGCTACAAGAAAGACCAGTCAGGAAGCTGTTGGAGCAGTTTAAGCTGGGGAGGATGCCTTAATTGCCAGGGCGATAGTAGAGGAGCTGGTGAAATGTACACTGAATGGGAATATGTATTAGAGTTAAGAGTTTATAAGGCTTGATAGTATATTGGAACTAGGAGATAGGGACAAAGAGGAATCAAAATACACCTAAGATGTTTGCTTCAGTTAAGGGGTATTGTGTCATTAGGGAAGATCAGAAGGTTCCTGGGGGAGGTTTGGCTGTGAGTAGGCATTGAGAGTGGAGAGGAGAATCAAGAGTTTTGTATATATAATACCTGTGGGACATCCATATAGAGATGACCATGAGATATTGGGCATATAAGGCAGAACTCAGTAAGTAGTAGGTCAGGGTTGGAGATATGAATTGGAGAGTCATTAACCTGTAGGTGGTATTTAAAGCCATGGTGTTTGAAGAGATCACCTGGGGTGATGGTCCTAGAAAGAGAAGAGAAAGGAGCAGGCAAGTATATGAGGTCATGGGAGACTGGAGAGTGTAGTAGAGAAGGAAGAAACTGTGTTGTCACACAAAGCAGAGGCAAGAGAACCCCAAGCAGAGGGACTGGGCAGCTGTTAAATGTGTCCTTACTAGAATTTAGGAACTTACTCAAATGCGACCAAGATTAGATAGATAATTATCAATTAGATTTGAAAGCTCATAGGTGATTGGATACCTGGATAAGAGAAACCTTTTTCAAGACTCATATAAGGAGGGGAGGGAAATGAGGACACATCTGTAATAATGTTAATGATAAAAACAAACAAATAACACAGAAAGAGTCATAGTGAGTTGGGTCTCTCCTTGTTGCCTTTCATTATTGCTTATCTTTTAAAGTCACTTGATATGTTTACCCTAGTTTAACTTTTAGGCTCATCAAAAAATGACACCTTCTTTGGTTCTTAATTGCATTCCCTCGGGCACATAAAACAATGTTATGTCCACCATTATGATACATTTTTGTTTAATAAAATTTTTTCTTGTTTTATGAAACACAGAGAGAGAAACCCTAAGAAATTGTTTTTGAGAAATTGGTCTTTGCAGTTGTAATGCACAGGTTAGGGGCCATCAAAACATGGCCAGTTATTTCGGAGAATTGCCTTATCAGCAGTTATCACAAGGAATCTTCTATTTGACAGTTCTTCATCTATACTGAGAAAAGGTGGCTGTTAAATTTCTTTTTGGTCATTAAAATGTAATGCTTAAAATATCCATTGTTTTAAGATATACAATTCCATTCTTTGTCTTTAATAGTGAAGCTGTATTTTTGTGTAATACTTCTCTGAGTGAATCTCCAAGAATACTGTCTAAATAAAGCGAATACATGCAGTCCCATTGGACCGTAGTAGCTTATTAGGGGTGGAAGTATACCTCATATACAATTTGAAGCTTTATTTCAAACTAAGGAGATATTGGAGTAGATTTCTGTGACTTTATTTCCCCTTTTTCTGTATTTTAATATGTTAATATTGGCAGGGATGGAGTAATGATTAGCACGGACAAATAATTTTGAAGTGCTTTGTAAACCAAGTGATAAAAACCAATCAGTAGTAACAGCAGGATGCCAATTGAATTCTGCATTAAAATTAGGTTTTGATATTTTAAATGTATTATTGTGTAATGTGAAATTATCTCTTAATTTTCATTATGAAAATGGAACATGATGTTGAGATAATTTTAATTGATAAAGCATTGATTTACTTACACTATAATATGCTGTGGCTGGTTATTTTTAAGGCTTGATTAATGAATTTTTGTTGTGACCTAGAGAAGTTTTCAGTCTCAAATATCTTTCAATACAACCTCCTCTGCACCCACCCTTGTGTGAAATTTGCTATTGTTTACTGTTAAAGACAGGAGCCCCTGAGGAGTAGCAGCTGAGTCAAACTAGGCCACTGGTGAGGAAGAGTTTATGTGAAAATCCCTTGGGTGAGAGAACTGGCTTTTGTTTAAAAGGGGTGCAGGGACTTCAATGGCAGTTTCTGAGATTTTAAAATATGAATAAAAATGAGTAAACCATAGTTGTTATTGCATGTTGATGTGTTACTTTCTTTTCTGCAGAACCAATATTTCTGATTTCTGACACATTAGATTGATTATAACCTCTGGTTATTTTCACTACATTTTTGAATTTTGGTGACATTTAGTTTAATTTTGTTATTGCTCCGAAGAATCTCAACCAAAAAAATTAGGAACGTTGGGAGAAGTGTTAGTAGGTCAAAGGTATGTTTAAATCTTTGCTGGTGAGTAAAATGTCAAATAAATTAACATAGTCTTCAAGCTATTTCAGATTCAGGTCAAATCCAGGCCTTTACCTGGTATTTTTTTCACTAGTCTATACTATGTAGTCAGCAAACTTGAACTAGAGAGACACATTCCTAACCTTCATATAAGTGGATCACAACTGGGAACCAACAGACAATTGATCCTACAGGGCTCTACTTGTCTAAATTCTACTTTTCTTTCAAGAAATGAGTCACACATTTCTTCTCTTTGAAGTATACCCTGATACCTGCCTCCACACCCCCACGGAGCTAGTTTCAGCTTGTTCTCATTGCTCTGAATGTTCAAGATTACCCATTCTCTGCTTTGTATTCATTATTTAAATTACCTACACATTACATCTTCCCTGTGGGCTTTCTAGTTCATTGTGGAAGGATCTCAGTCTGATTCACATGCTTTCCAGTTTTCAGGACCAAAGGTAACAAATACTTTATTATTTAAAGCAATACTAAGGAACATTAAGATGTTCTTAATAGAAGTTCTATGTAAATAATATTTCAACTAGTGCTTTGTTCATTTTTTTTTAAAGTAGGCTTATCTTTAGTAATTGGAGATGGGTTTTCATCACAGACTCAAAGAACCTTAGGAAATAAGATAGTCCCACATACTGAGAACATTAAAAAGGTGAGTCAGAGGAGTTCACTGCAGTGTGCAGTAGACAGGGAGGATATCCAAGAAATTGTGACTCAATCTCTTGAAGAGGAGGAAGGCATTCAAGCGGAGACCAGGATGAGCAATACTTGGAGATGGGAATATGCCCAGAATGATGGAGGCAGGCCATAGGAAGGTCATGATGGCAGCAGGAGGTACCTGTCAGAGCTTCCTTCACTGCCACTCCTTTTGAAAGCCAAGTGCACTGTGGCAAAGTTGTTCCTGATGCTTTACTTCCCTGCCTGTGACAGTCGGGCTTCTTTTCTGGCCTTATGAACTCTTTTGAAGCAAAAATTGAGTTATCCATTTCTAATACATCCATTATGTATTTTTCATTACCTGTTTTTTTTTTAAATAAAATACTGTCAATCAATTTTAAAAATTTAACATGGGTAATGCTGATATAAAAATTCATTTTCTTCCTTGGTGGTAAGCACTAAATTCCTTCTCAATTATACACCTTTTGTGGGAAATATTCACTGAATTCTTTCATTCAGTAAACTGGAGTGCCTACAATGTGGCAGGCATCTTTACAGAGATTCTATACATCTGTAAATGTGTCTCGTGACAGTGGAGATAAGTCCCTATTCTCATGGAATTAATTACTGTAATGGAAGGAGATATGATGAATGAGGATGTTAGTTGCTGATAAGCCCTAAGGCGAAATGTAAAGCAGATAAGTAGAGGTGTTATCTTAAGGGCAGGGGGAGACCTTATAGACAGTCCTGAATCAGGATTGCTGTAAGTGTTTCCAAGGAACAGGCAAGAGTGCAAGAAGCCTAGGGAGAAAGTGGGAGAGAGAAGACTGGACAGGCCAGAGGTCAAGGACACATTGGACTCTGGATGTTATTTCAGGTGAGATTTGAAGACTTTGGAGGGTGTTAGAAGAAAAGCAGTGATCTGACTTAAATTTAAGAAGGATCACGCCAGTTGCTAGTCTGAGACATTGAAGACAGAATTATTATGTGACAAGTTGGGGAGCAGGGCGACCAGTTAGTGGCGTGAACAGAGGTGTTTGGTGAACAAGCCGTCAGTAGACTCTGGATGTCTTTATGACTCAGTACAGAGCTGTCAGGATTTATCGATGGATTGCATTGTATGTGTAAGAAAGAGGCGATTTTTGGCCCAAGCAACTGAAAGAATTGTGATTTACTGCAATGGGAAGACTTGGAGAGGAAAAGATTTGGTTTGGAGAAGCTGGGGAGAGGAATTGGAAGTTAAATTGAGTCAGGCATCCAAGTCCAGCTGTCAGGTCGCTGTTGGATTTACAGATCTGAAGTCGAAGAGAAAGATTGAAGATGAATAGTTGGTATTTCAGATTTTCTTCATGTCGATTTTATAAAATGCTTGTTTTATTTATCACAACAGCTTAAAACATTTCATTTTGTTGCTATTGTGCAAGAAGTTAGTTTTGTTTTTGTTATACTTTCTGACTTGCTTTTGCTTGTGTTTGCATAGGTTATTGACTTTAGCATGTTAACTTTGTACCAAGCCTCCTTACTGAATTCTCTTATTCATAAAATCATTTTAGTTGATTCAATGATACCTCCTCTCCTTTGACTTCTCTAGAATTTTACCAAACTACTCAATTCTAAGATGTATCACTTTTTCTCATGGCTCCATTTGCTTTCTGCTTCCCTCTGCCTGAAATATCCATTATTTCTTATCTTTTCCTGTGAGTTTCTATTCATGCCCCAAAACTCAACTCATGGTCACATCTGTACAACATTTCTGGATTCCTGAGAAAGTTTCTCTTCCTATGAGTCTTAGCTGTACCATCTGCATACGTGTATTAGAGCAATCATCAAACTTTTTTGTACAGTTGTGTATATATCTATCAGTCCTTTGGGGACACAAACCCTGTAGGGATGGGATCTGGGTCAGATCGTCTCTACATTCCCAGTGTTCAGCTGTGTCTGCCACACGATCGTCCGTTACAGGGTGAATGTTTATTGAATGCAATGAGCGGTCAGTTTCTGCAGATTAAAAATGTTTTGAAATTGGTTAAAGTTTTTCATATAGGTTTTATGAACTTGTTATATTTATTATAACACCCTTAAATATTAATCTTTGTCACTATTGTGAGAGAAACCTTTTCTAAATTTAAATATACAGGGCCCAGCACTAATAACTAATAATTGTTATTACAAAATCATAAGCGTGTAATCCTGTCGCGTAACAACATCACATTTAAGCACACCATGTGACATTTTAAGTGAAATGTTCAAATTCAAACTATAAATTATTTACATCCATACTATTACCCTATCAACCACACTCAAGCAGGTGTTACTTCTGTCAGACTCTGTGTCTTTACAATTATCCTCCTAAAAATTAAAGGCCTATTATTTTAGAAAACTAATATCAATATAGGAACATTGCTATTGTCTTTTTCATGATGCTGAGTGCATAAATGTGGTTGGATTTGTGAGACTTTAAATTTCAAAACTACTGAAGAGCTGGATGTTAAATATTTACTTACAAAGAAGCCATTTTACTCATTTGATTTTTATTTTTGCCTAGAAAATGGGGAGAGGGAGGAATTAAATTTTATATTTTTCTGACTTGAAAGCAGTAGTATGTGTTCTTGCAAAAGCAGTCAGCCTTTACAAAGGTAACATTTTCAAAAGCTCTAACTTGTAGTACTCATGTCATTACTTATAGTTATTTTATATTTCTTTTTATGTTTTATTTTTTTCAACCCATCAAATCAATGAAGTGGCCCATGTGCATTTTTCCAATGATGTCTGCTACCTATTTCTGTTATAAATCCATTGAGGGGTTGTCCTAGTAAGTGACACTGAAATATATTTGCTTCAAAAATTATTTGTAACATTTTTCATTGAAACAGAAATATATCAAATAACCAATTACAGTTTGTTGTTCATTGCTAAGCACAGTGGGAAATATGCTTCTTTCTTGTAAGGAGTTATAAATGTAAGCAGAGAGATGAAACTTGTACCCCCCTCCCCCAAATGTCACATTTATGGAATCTGTTGTATGTGTTATATACGGAGAGACTGTGTAAGGAGTGGCAGGGAGAGGGGTAGTTTCACCTAGACTTTGAAGGGTAGGTCGGGTTTACATGGATAGAGAGGTAGAAGACACTAGAATGGAAACAAATAGAATGAAAGGCTATTATGAAGTATGGGAATGAGACACTTTCTCCATCATTTATCTCATCAAAGAAAATGTTATACTTTTGCTTTGCTATAGTGATCACACATTAATTGGACTCAGTGGAGGCAAATATCAGATCTCTTTGTTATCATATTTCTTGTATTGCCACGTAATGAAGTCATATTGTTGAAAACAAACAAAAAAATGTGCTGATAAAAAAAGGCAAAAAAGAATTCCTTGATTTCATTGTTCATCTTTTGTCTTTTGTTTTTATTTTAGAAGAAAACTGAAAGCCAAGGCACCACTCCCTCCAGCTGAGACCAAAAACCCTGATGCGTCTTCAGTGGATGATTCTGTAGAATCCTCTGCTTTCGTCATGGAACAGAAAGAAAGCATGATAGACAGAGACATCGAGCTCTCAGTAGTTCTACCTGGGGATGTTATCAAATCTGCAACTGTTCATGGAAGGTATGGTGGAGCGAATGAAATGCCATGACTTCCTCTCTGCCCTCAATGGAATCCTCTGTTGTATATGTTTACATTTATTTTCTTCGACACAATGTTTTATTCATCACTTGGTTTGGTTATCAATTAAAAAAATAAATGCTAAAAGTTATTAAAATGTTTCTAACAATGTTTGAATATCAATACTGTGGATTCCACAATCCCAGACAAGTGACTTTTAAAACTTACAACTATTTTATATTTGTTAGTCATTTAATAAGTTTTTTAAAAATAACCTTTCCCAGAGGGGCAGTCATCAATTATGTTGATACTGTAAGTCAAACTCAGAAAAGCAGGCCAGTGGCCTATACGAAAACCCTTTCTCTTTCTCCCCAAAGTACTTTTTTTCTTTTAAGCTATTTCCCTGAATTTGATTTTGCTGAAATTGTGAACTACTCTTAAAATGTAATGCTCTCTTATTTATCAAAACAGATAAATGTATCTGTGAAGCAAGCAGGATTTTTTTACACCATGAAATGATTGAATTAATTTACTAAAAATGTGGATAAGTTTACTAGACATAAAATTAAACTTCAAGCCAGCAAACAGTGAAGTTGTGCTTTAGGAGACTGATATTTTTAATACCTATGTAAAAATTGGAAAAATGTAATAAAACCAAATGTAATTTTCCACTTCATGTTGAAGTGGAAACTTACATGAGTCTTGTGGTTGGTCTTGTTCCACGTTTTCACCTTCAACTCACTTACCCATTTGTTATCAGGAATCCTGCTTTGGAAACTTAAGCTGTTTTGACCTTTGTATAGTGTGTGTGTGTGTGTGTGTGTGTGTGTGTGTAAGTCAAAAGAATAAGTAAGTAACATGTTGGGTAACGCATTCTTACAATGTGGTTTTATCTAGAAGAACTCATTAAATATGAACTTAATCTTAAAATTTATAAAGATTATCTGTAACTTTATAAATTATTGAAAGTACATGAATATAGAAAAGTTCAGCATTTAGCAAACAGTACTTAGTGTTGTGTATTAACTTTTCACTAAATATGGGTTGCATTTTGCCATTTATTTTGTATTAAAAATAATTTTGGAAATCACACATTGAACCATGTTTAGGAGGCTGAGAAACCTGTGACTAACTGTCCTGGGTGAGTTTTGACCTCAGCTATAGGCAGTCACCTGGGAGGTGTCTCTTCTGGGTGAGGAAGGAATCCTGTAAATTCGAGACAAAGGCCATTGTCTTCAATCCTTGAAATAATACCATTACCCTGGTTTTAAGATAATGACAGTGGATCTGGCCGGGGGTAGTGGAGACAATTCCTCTTTTTTTTCCTCCAGTTCAAAGTACATTAAAAAAAAATTGTCAACATGTTTCTTAGTTCTTCACTGATGCTGACAGGTAGCAATAGTCTCATTTTCAGTACTCCAAAATTTATTCCTGTGTGTACCACTCATGAGTTCATATCGCCTTCTTCTCTGCCGTCAGCCTCCTGCATTCTTTAGATCTTTTTTTTTTTAACTTCAGTGACCTCAGTATTAAAATCATGGTTTTCTTCTCTACCCTGTCTAACATTGTAGTTATTGTAGAGTTTTTTGTGTTACCCCAAGCTAACTTGTCTTCTGTTTCTTCATCTCTGGGAACCTACATCCATCATCTACTTCTCCTGTCCCGTTACTGAGATTCAAGTGTCCCTCTTTGAACACAAAGACATCTAGCTTATCCACTTTGTCCTTCTTAGTTGGATTTGTTCTTCTTTCTCCTTATTAGGTCTAATTTATGACTGCTTTCAGGTTGCTGCATTTTTCTCCTTTAACTTGGAGTCTGCAGTAATCATTCCCAGGGCATTTGTACTTACAAGGACCCTAGATTTTCCTCACCCTCTTCACCTTCCAGCATGTTTGCCTCCCGGGGCCCTAAACCTGAATAACCGCCATCAATCAGCTCTTTGTTTCTGGGCTGCCGGATCTTGTTGAATTGCCTCAGTTTTCTTATCTAAAAATGTTTTATAACCGAATTGTTGTTAGGATTAAATGAAATACTATCAGTGCCTGGCACATGGTGGCATCTTTCACTTTCTACTGAGAACCTCTTTCTTTAACCCTGAATTCTCTCTATTTACTCTCCATCCTCAGGTTAAGCTAAAAAACACCACTCTGTTGGTGGCAGTATCCTCGATTATAAAAACAAAAAACTAAAAAACAAACAAGCAAAAACAAAACAACAACAAAACCCACCAGGACAGCAATTCAGTACTGAATTAAGAAAGTCCAAATTACCAAGCCTGGATCCTGGGACACCATATTTTCTTCTCGAAAATTAAGTAGGCTTTTCCCCTTTGAATATCTTGAACTTCAGCTACATGACTTTTTAGTTCTCCAGATACTCTACTTTTTTCACCTCCACACATTTATGAAAGTTTTTCCATGTGGAATACCCTACCACCCACATTTTCTCCAGTTAGTTTATGTAGCTCAAATGACACTTTAATGTAAAGGCTCCCCGATCTCCCTGGAATGAACTGTTTTGTTGCCTATGACTTCCACATGTTTTTGACACTTTACAGTATTGATGGTTATCATATATTGTCCTTTGCTATAACTTATATGTATGTCATGTCTTCTTGAATAGACTGAGATCCATGTGGCGTCATTACCTTTCTGCATGGTGCATAGCACATATTTGTGCGACGTAATTGCCATTTAATGAATTCACTCTAATGAATATTGTTTCCCTAGTCCTTCGTACGTAGACAGAGGTAGCAACTTAAATGGTGTGCTTTGAAGAGCTATTTAGATGGGTCCTAGCTGCTTTCTCAGGATATTCTAAGCAAAGATATTTTCTCCAGGTAGAGAGCAAGGCAAAGATTACCCCAAATGGGAATGCCCCAAATTCTGATTGCTTTTTAAATTTTATTTGGGGTTAAAATTTTTTTCTGAGAGTAGAATTTGTTTTACATCGGTATCTTATAAAAATATTTTTATTTTTAAATTACAGTTGATGTACAATGTTCCGTTTCTTTCAGGCGTGCAACCGTGTAATTAGACATTCGTGCGCCGTCCCTGCGCAGGGGCCGTGCTGCCAAAGCAAGCGCCACGTCAGTGCTTTTACGAAGCGGTTTGACTTAGGGACTTTGCTCCTAATAGTTCCATAATTCAGGAATGACTCAACTTGCAAACATGATGGCTAATTCTTTAATGTTGTTTATGGTTACAAATGGTTGTATAGTTTCAAATATCCTGGAAGTTTGATTCTGGATTTCTTAGGAGTGATTCTAGATATTTTAGAGTGCATTTTGGGATATCTTAAGATTGTGATTTGGGGCATCTTTCATGTTGCAGCTACTCCTGGCCCATTAAAAAAAAAAACCCTCAATGTTTAATGATGACAACAACCAAAATGTTCAAATAGATATATATATTCTATTTCTGAAAAATGTTAGTTATCAAATATGTAGCCCCCTGACATAGATTGTAATTTAAATTTCTGCATGGCTTTTTTACTATAAACAGAAGATTTAATAGTATGATACAAGAATAATGAGGGGAGGGGGCTAGGGAAGAGTGGTTTTATTTTATTTATTTTTTATATATTTATTTTTAGAGGAAGAGGAAGGGAGGGAGAAAGAGAAGAAGATAAATATTGATAAGAAACAAAAACACCAATCAGCTACTTCTCACATGCCCCTAACCAGGGACCTGGCCTACAACCCAGGCATGTGCTCTGACTGGGAATTGAACTGGCCACCTTTCGGTTTGCAGGATGACGCCCAACCCACTGAGCACACCAGTCAGGGTGGGAAGAGTGATTTTAAATAAGTTTAAGTGCATAAGGTTTTCTTTTATAGAGTTCCATATGTCACTGTGAAGGGTCTCTAATATAATTTTTGAGACCATCCTTTCTAAATTTGTTTAAATATTCCTTGTATGTTATATTTATTTTGATAGTACTATTCCTATGCATTTTCTTTGAAGAATGATATTAATATTAGACCAAAATTAATATTTAGAAGATTTATGTCATTTATTTAATATTTTAGAAAATTTGTTTTTCAAAATGTATCCCTGGGGAAAATTTTTAAAAGTCCCCATGTCATCTTGTGTAACTCATGCAGAGGTATGCTCAGAATGTTCCATTTGTGAGAATGTGAATGCCCAGCATTATCTTCGGAAGAATGCTCTTTTTTGTACATTGATTTTTTTTTTTAACCAAAGAACTTATGCAGATTAGGGAACACAGTAAGGTTGGAAGTGCTGATAGACTTTATGCTCAGGGGAAAACTAAAATCTTGTGATCTTGAATGAGGTTGGTAGGTAGTCTTCTGCTGGCTTACTGATCTTTCAGTACCAGAGCTCGGTGATGCTGCTACTTTAATGACCAAAGCCACCCCTGGCCTGCAGTGTTGCCTCTGCAACCCTGTGAGGGTCGCTCCCACGCCCACCTAAAAACTCTTGAGTATTTTTGCATGTCCTGACCTCAGGGAAGATTGCGTTGAAGGAAGGAGGAATTAAAATATTTTATTTACGCAAACAGCATACTGTAGTGTAGGTATATATATGCCTATATATATGTGTGTGTGTTTGTATATAGATAGATATAGATATATGCATATCTGTGTGTGTGTGTGTGTGTGTTGCTGGTAAAGGACCTTTTTCACCCTATGGAGCAGCTCTGTGCTTTACTGACTGTGAACATGAAAGGGTAATGTTGTTAAAGACAAGCTACCTAGGGGCTGCCCCCCATCCCCTCCTCAGAAAATGCTACACTATGCAATAGCATAGGGGCTGGTGTCTACCAGTACTTAGGAGAAGTTCATTGTTAATGAGAATGAGTTTATAAGCTACACAGTTATGAACACTACAGAGAGTAAAGAAATATGTGGGTGCTTTTTATATCACTTTGGGTCCTTACCTTATAGTCAGGTGTCTGCCCATTATGTGATTATTTCTCACTGAATAATTATGCATTCCTTTTTCCTCTTTTTTTCCCCCTCCAGGACAATTTTCAATAAGTTTTAATTTGGGAAACTTGGTAAAAGATTGACATTAACCTTCTTCTCTGCTAGCCTACGGGAGAGCATTCATGGCAGTACTAGCACTCTCTCTCCCACAAGAGGGAGGAGTGGAATCCACACCATGTACAACAGGAGGAGGTTTCTCTCTTTTGCTCTCATACTGTGGAAAGGAATTTGTTTTACTTTGGGCAAATCTGAGATGCTGTGGATGAAAACACAAATAAAGAAAGCATAGAACTGGAAGTTGGAAATTCCAGGTCCTATGGTTGGCTCCACATTTTGCTGTGTGACTTCAAGCAAGACACCTTAACTCTCTGGCATTTGCCTGTAAAATCACCCAGAGACATGTTTCACATGATTTGCAGCCTGAGTAGCCTGTCCAGTGGCACCGATTTACAGCAGAGTTGAGCCAGATAGTTCAAGGTTTTGACCAGCACTTATGGGGCAGATAAAGCGCTCAGGCACATTTTACATGGAGTACAGTGCCACCTATTGGAGAAATGTAGGCTATGAAAAATGGCAAGAGAATACTAGAACAATGTGGGTCACTTTTGTTTAACAGCTTGTGAACTCATTACTAACAGGATGGGTAGAATAGACATCAGTAACAATAGAGAACATTCAAAAAGTCCCAATAGTATCATTGGTAATTCTAATTAGGTGGTCAGTATGCATTTATAAGGGACACATAGAGGCAATTTAACTCAACTGTTTTGAGAATTTATTGAAAGAGTGTAAAATATTTTATTAGATACTGGGGCAGATTTAAAGATGTGTAATAGGAATAATCTTATTCATAGACTTCAATCCTTTATCAGATGCCCGAAATCCATGTTTTCATGAAAGTACATATCATCGTACTTCCTCTCTTTCCTATGACAGTCCCTGTTTGTACCTATTATCCCAGAGTAGTTATTAATAGTGCCTCCTTTCACTCTCAGGTGTCCCAGATTGAATGATTAATTACATAGCCACCCTATTGGTAAGTGACTTTGTTGGAACACCTCCAGGGTTTAGGAACTCACCTAGGCAGATATTTGGGGAATTGCAATTTCTTTGGGGAACCATGACCTGCATTTTTGATACCCAATGGGATCTTTACAACACAGAAGTGGAACTCTTGTCTTAAGTGCAGATACCAAAACTGGGACGAGATTACCCCTCATGTGTGTCACAGATGCAGAAAGGATCACCAGTAGATTTGGGGGCTGACGTAGTGATGTCATCAGTCTATGAAGTAAAATTGTTGCAGATAGCAGATAGCCTTTTGTAATCCATCTACCTGTCCCTTCCTGCATCCTGACTGTGGTGCCGTAAGGCTAAATTATAGCTGAAGGAGTACAGTTTTAGGAGTCAGGACATTCTAATTTTCCTGCTGCCTAATTCTATGTATGCTTTTCATCATCTGGTCATGTAACTACTCTAACCTCAATTTTTTTCATTCATAAAGTGGAAGTAGCTTTTGTGGTGGTCGTGGACTCAAAGAGATAATAGACATGCAATTAATACAAGCACTTGTTATTTATTTCTAAACGGAAGTGGAGAATCTCAGGGATTTCTCCATTTCAAAGAGGAGTTTTTAAAGAGTCTTAGAAAAATATCTGCCTCCCAGAAATTATTTTATAAGAAAAACTGTAAATAATATTAATGCAAAGTAGACTCTGTAAAGTAACATAATAAACCAAAATTCAAAGTGATGTGATGGTATAGAGAGGGAAGAACCTATCTCTTAGCTGAATGAGGAAGTGATGACCAAGTTCAGCCAGTCCTTTTCAACTTTAAATAATTTGGCTCATGTTTTAGGTGGATTGCTGGCATGTGCTTCCACCTTAGCAAACAGGAAACAAGCATCCTTCCTGTGGTGATCCCATGGTCAAATCTGTTAGCCAACTTTTTCTAGATGCCTCAGCTCCAGATAATTATTCACGAACCAAAATTGTTGTTTTTGGTAGACGTAATTTGGCATCTGGGTAGATAGTTCTGAACAACTATACTCGAGATGATTTTGTTTCCTGTGGGTGCACTTCGTAACTAGTGAATCCTGACAGCAGCCCCATTGGATGCAGGGTCAATTTAAACCTTAGTGTCCTACTCTGACAGTGTTAAGGGTCTTCTATGGTAGAGCTAGGAGTAAATACTATATTTTGCAACTTATAATGCACATTTTTTGGCCCAAATTTTTTAGGGAAAGATAAGGGTGCACATTATATATAGGTAGTACTAAGTAATTCCATATGTATAGAAATGTTTTTAATTCTTTTACTTATGCTTATGCATTAAAAGTGTAATTCTAGAAAGCAATAATGATATATGCAAGAAATACCCTGGAGTATGATCATTGCTTTTATATATAAATAAAACATTGAATTAAAAAATTTAAATGAAGATTTTTTTCTGGAAAGTTTGGGTCCAAAATGTGGGTGTGCACTATACATAGGAGTGCATTATACATGGTAAAAATATGGTAATTCCCACTCCAAATCACATAGGTCATCTCTCCTGTGCTTTTAGTGCCAAATGCTGAAGTTTCAATTAAATACTTTAAGTATTCAAACTGGCCTGAGGCTGTTTTGAAAAAGGTCTTAGCCCGACTTAATGCTTGTATTGCACCTCTGTAAAGCTGTCAGGGCTTGCCTTAGAGCATTGCCCTGTTAAGCCAAGATGAGGGTTCCATCCCCAATCAGGGACCGTGTAAGAAGCAGCTGATGAATACATGGGTGAGTGGAACAATGGATTGATGTCTCTCTCCTTTCTTTCCTCCCTCTCTCTAAAATCAATAAATAACATTTTTTAAAAAGATGTCATGGCTTTAGGCACAAGGCTACTACTATTCAAGTGTGTTAACTTAAATGAGCACAGATTTCACAACTGAATTTTTTTAAAGTATATGAACGTCCTTTTAACAACTTTGCCTTTTTGCATGCCAGATACTGTACAGCAATCTCAGTTACACATTGCTGTGTGTTTGGACTCATGCATATTTAAGCAGAGTTACCTAGAACTAAATAATCATTGGTTCCTCTAAATTCCTCTTCCAGTGACATTGACATCACTGTATATTAGGCCCTGGGAATAAAGATTGCTAAAAGGTGGTCTTCCTAGAGAGAAATCCACATCTAGGTATTAATGGAACCCAAATAACATCTGAGGTCACTCTGCTCTTTAAGATCTAAATAAAATGTGCCTATCTCTATCCTACTTTTTGTGGAATGTTCAATCCCCTTTATAATATTATTGTAAATTCCCAAGGGTGCCCCTGGCTCCAACTCTATATACTATTTTTGGATTCTTATTTTTTAGTCTTTAAGTTTTGAAATTCTCTTTCTTTGCTTGACTTAGTGTCTCCTAAATCTACCAGGACTTTGGTGATGGGTTGTGGGTCACCAGGTTAGTAAGCATATCAAATAGCCAGTAACTTAAATGAACATTTTGGCCCGCCGTGTCCTTTCAGCAACCCCGCCACTGTGTAGTCCCGGCCGCCTTGCACTGGCTAGTTCCCCCTTCTGTCCCTCGCTAGGTCCTGCGTTTTCCTTCTTGTATTGGCTTTAATCTTATCAGCTCCTTACGAGATATATCTGGAATCTGAATAGGTATAAGTCGCTACCATCTCCTACCTAAATTTTTGCAACAGTTTTGCTACTTTTCCCTCAGACTATTCTGACTACAATAATCTGAATATAATCCCATTCAAATGTGAAGCAGATCACTCCTTAGACCTCTACAGTAGTTTTCTATCAGTAAAATTCCAAGTCTTCACTGCAGCTGAGGGGTTTCTGGTTTTCCTTAAACTTATAGAGCACACTCCTGCCTCAGGGCCTTTGCATTTGTCAGCTCTGCCTGAAATGCTTCCCCAGCCATCTCATTCCATCAGGTCTGTATTCTAATGCTGTTTTTCTATGTGGGATGTTTTCTAGCCTTCCTTATTTTACTTTTCATCAGAGCAGTTATCATTATTTGGTATAATATGTATTTGGCTTGTTCCTTTATTCTTTTCTCTCTAGGTCATCATTTAAAAAACTATGGCGTACATCAGACATGCAGGAGGGCTTGTCAAAGCAGGCATTGCCATGATGCCCTCCCAGATTTCCTGACTCGGTGACTAGGCTGGGACCTGGCAATTTGCATGTATAACAAGTTCCCAGTGACACTGATGCCACTGGTCCACGAATCACACTTTGAGAACCAGTGCACTAGAACTACTAGGTCCAATACAGGGGCCAATACATGTGGCTATTTAAATTGAAATTAAATAAAGGGAAATGAAATTAAAAATTTAGTTTGTTAGTCCACTAGGTCAGTGTATTTCAACTGCTCAATGGTATCCATGTAAGGATGTCCAAAGCTACAGAAAATTTTGTGAGAGTTTATTTGAGCCAAACTGAGGACATGCTTGGAAGCAAGATCTCGAAAATTCTCTGGAGAATGGCAGTTTGGCAGCTCGTTTTATGCATTTGGAATCAAGGGAGGCAAAATAAGGAAGATGACATGAAATCCATTGCTGGCAGATTGAGGAGGGGCCAATCTCTAACGAGATGAAAAGTAAAACTGAGGGAACATTTACAGTAAACAGGAATGGTATACCGGCAACAAGATCATGTGCTCCCTGGAGGATGGTTAGAGGGGTCTGGAAAAGAGGATTACTCTGATACTGCAGAGATTTGTTAATGGCCATGCACAAGAACAATGGACAGGGCTTGCTTAAGGTAAAGATAAAACTTTTATGAAGGAAGTTATAGGCCTGTGGTGTGGCTGCCCACCTGGACCTGCCCAGCTAGTAATTCAAGGTCAGATCACACTGTGAGGTTATTTTCAGTCACTGAGCTTGTCAGATTTACTTCATAGCTCCTTTCTCATTCACAACAGCCACATGTGGTGAGAGGCCACTTTGTTGGATAGCACATGTGTAGAAAGTTTTCATCACTGCAGAAAGTTCCATTGGGCAGCAGTGCTCTGGAACAGACACTACATGAAAATGGATTTCTTTTCTCCCCCACCCTCGACCCTCTTGAGTTGAAGGCTCGTATTTATATATCTGGTCTACTTAGAGCTGCTTAGTGTAAGGAATAAAATAGATAATACATCACTTTTTTTTTAGCATTTAAAATATATGTTAGTGAGAACACTTTCTCACCATATTTAAATAAAAAGGATTTGCATTTTTTAATCTGAAACTGCTCTGGCATTAGGTTTTAATTGCTTCCTGGTCTATGGGGTTTGGATGTACCACTAACTCCCCAGTATCTTGAGGTACCCGTGAGCCTTGTCCTTCTCTGTCAGAAGTCCTTGTGGCAGCCTCAGGGGCTTGATTCTTACCAAATGTTTAACCACTTCCAGTTTTGCATTCACTTATGAACTTGAGGAATATGCTCTTTTTCTAACCCAAGCATCTTTACTACATTTTCCACAATATGAGCATCTTTTTGTATTTTTTATTCTGGTAAACCATCTTTGAGGGTGCTGTGGATCCCTACCACATTTTTTCAAGATATGCAGGTGAAGGCTGAAACACTGTATCTGGAACTCTCGAGTTGGTAAATTTGTACAGATTCTGTACAAATGTGACTCCACACATTTTGTCACAGATTGTGGTCTCCCTGGGGCCTCTGAGCAATTGAGCTCAAACTCCTGGCCTGGAGTGTGGGGACAGTTCCCCATAGGGCTGGACAGGAAGCGGAGCAAAGGCAAGACCAATATGTAACTTTTTTCCATCAGATGGCTAGTTAGTTTTCCCAATACCAGTTGTTGAAAATTTAATTCTTTTCCCAGAAATTTGAAATACCATTATTATATGCAGTATTAAATTCCCATCTGTATTTGTGTCTGTTACCGAACTTTCTGGTCTATTGCATTTATCTTTCTGGGAAGAAGAATATTTTCAAGGCAAAATTGACTTCTGGAATTATTGCATGAAGATTTGAACTTAGAATTGTAGAATGAGAGAATAAAGTCATAAAGAAGTTCTGTGATTATTAGTTGCCTTTTGAAGAAATATTTTTATTAGAAAACATCTAGGTTGTGGTGAGTTCAAAGCTCATGATATAGTTCTAGTCAGTATGAAACCTTTTTTGCCATGAAACTGGTATAGTGTGAAATGATTTGTTGGTGAAAGAAATATCCAAACCTATGGAGGATTTTTATAGGAGTTTATTTAAGCCAAAAGTGGTGATAGCTGCTGGAAGCAAGATTTCAAATGCTTTGGAGAATTGACAGTTTTGCAGTTTCTTTTATGCATGTAAAATTAAGGAGGGAACCAAAGGAAGATTACAGAAAGGTTGGAGAAAGTGAGGCGGGGATTAATTTACAGGATAATTAAGATTATGTGCTCTCCTGAGGGTAGTTAGGCTTATTTCAAAGGTGTGTTAACCTAGATGCATAGAAGGGATGGACTGGGCTTGCTTAAAGCAAAGATAAACCCTTTACTAAAAAGTGATGTGCCCGGGGCATGACTACCAACCAGGACCTGCCCATAGGAATCTTTGATCAGATCACCCTGTGAGGTCAGATTCCCTAGTTCACCTTTTTTTATCCACAGATTATAGATGATCAAATCAACTGAGGGACTAGGCCATTTTTATAATATTCTTGGCTCACTATCAACCCCATCTATTAAATTAAAAAATTAATGTATTACATAAAAAAGACAATTTATTAAAGCATATCAGAAGGGTTAAATACAAGTTTATAAAGAGTGTTAAATTGTTTTTTACCTTTAAAAGTGGAAAATATATTTTTTCTGTAAAAGTTTACATGTTTGTATACCAAAGGATTAAAATGATGGCATAAAAGTAGGGATTAACAAAACAAACAACAAAACTTCACACCAATAACTACTTTTGTTAACTTTTACTGTGTGTTTCTAAAGAACTGAACATTTGAGTTTTTTAAATTCTAAGGAACTATCGATTTAAGAAAAATGTTTGAAATGTAAGCTTTAGTATTTTTATTTGTATTACTTGGCATTTATGTCTGTACAGAGAAATATAATCTGAACATACCGCCATTTACTCATAGCCAGTAGTGGACAGCACTCCATTTGGCTGGCAGTGCAAGTTTTCTCTTCTTCCAGCATAACTGTACTTATAGTTGTATTTACCTAGACATTGCCTAATCCTTCTTAACCTTATTTACTCTCAGAAAAAGAAGGTACCATTTCCAAGTGTAGAATTGGTGTATAACATCAAAGTGCTTGCATACAGTATTATGTTACCAAAATATTGACTTCAATAATGCCATTATGGTTGTCTCTTTTTAGGTGAGATTTAGTATGTACTATCCAAAACCCAAATGTGGGCAATTATAAACACATTTAGGTATGAGCATAATAGGTCAAGAGAAGAACATAAAACGTCCACATATTTTTGTGAAATCATTTAATAAGACATAGGAAATGTATTTTGAGGATTGAAAATGAACTCCAGCGAGCATTTTTTTACTGAGGAACATTGAGTCTTTTATTTTTCTTGATATATGTATAATGGGGTACCACCTGTACGTGGGGGAGGAGAAGGAAAGTGAGTATACCATTCTTCTTTATCCTGTAGACACTGAAGTGGCCTAAGAGTGGCCGGCCGCAACCACAAAAGGGGAGGTAGGGAGCTGAACACAGGGAGTGGTTTGAGAATCTTTCTGATGTACGTGTTTTTGCCTTCAGCACTACCCAGTGTCAGACCGCGACCCTTCCTCAGCAGGAGACCGCCTCTCAGGAGACCTGGGGACTCCATTTAGGAGAACAGGGATTTGGCACGTGTGAAAACAGAGGGACTACATTAAAATCGGCATACTGAAGGGTGAAATTCCTAGCCTCGTTTCCCTGTCTGAAAGCCAGTAGCCAAGTTCATATCTCTAGCCAAGAGATTGGGATTGTTTTTTTAACTGACATTTGTATTTCTTAGTGGAAACATTAGTAGCCACCTACTTACCCTCAAGTGAAACTCATCAGCCTGTACTCAGTCCATGAAAATAGGGCTTTTACACCGTGTTTTAGTGCCTCAGTCTTAAATCCAAACTACCAGCTCAGCATCATACGTCATTTTAGGAAAGCACATCATTCAAAAGATTTTTCAGAGGCTTTCCTTAAGGGCTGGCAACTCAGAAAGACTCAGAAACCACATTGTTCCATTGATAGTGTGAATGAAAATGCAAGTCTGGGCGAATAATTGATTTTGTGGAAAGGGGAGCAAAAAATTGAGAATGTTTCTGGATCTCAACTTGAGGGTGCAATTTCCTATAGAAATAGATTCTATATTACCATTAGCATTTAAAATTTAATCATTTTTGAAATTATCTCATGCACTTGCTTGATTACTTTTTTATTGTTTAGCACCAGAGCTCATCAGCTTTCTGTCAAGGGCCAGATAGTAAATATAATTAGGCTTTGTGGGCCATACAGTCTCAGTCATGTCCTATTCAAATCCCATTGTGACACAAAAGCAGCCCTAGCTATTATGTAAACAAATGAGCGTGGCTGTATTAATAAAACTTTATTTAAAAAAACATGCAGTGGGAGCACTTTGACCTGCAGATTATAGTTTGCTCACACTTGGTCTAGTGCCTCTAGTAGAGTATTAGGTCTGTGAGGGCAGGCATGCCACATACTTGTGCTGTGTGCCTAATGCCTTGAAAATATTAAATGTGTTTGAATGAATGAAGAAATTTGAACCACACTTTTCTTTAGGATTTTGTGTGCTTACCCGTGTAGATATTTACTATGCTTTTTAAAGCGCAAGTGGTAGTAGCTCTTTTTAATGCTTTATTCTTATGAGAACTTTGGAATATAATCAATTTGTAACTAAAGGACTGCTAGTATTCCAAATAGTATTGTGAAGGAGCATCTGCTGAACTAAGTGACTGCTTCTGGGTGAGTAAAGGACTTTTCCTTCTCCTGAGATTTATAACATGAAGACAATTTGGCAGATAAAATATAGATGATCGTAAAACCAACACTAAGGTCCAAGCTCTTTTGAATACTACTCAGGACATGTTAAGAAGTATAATTTTGTTGGCTAAAATATAAGTAGTTCGATTTTAAGCTGCTTTCACACCTACTAATTTGTTGCCCTGTTTTATTATATATACTGAAAACAATAGGCCCTAAGAAAAATGCTTGAAACAATGACTTTGACAGTTGATGAAATTGTACCATCAGCATTGCTCTTGTTTTACAGTAAACCTATGATGGACTTGTTGATATTCCTCTGTGCCCAGTATCACTTGAACCCATCAAGTCACACAATCGATCTGCTGTCAGCTGAAAAGAACCCCATTAAATTTAAGCCAAACACACCAATAGGAATGTTGGAGGTGGAGAAAGTAATTTTAAAACCAAAAGTTTTGGATAAGAAAAAACCTGCACCTATAATACCAGAGGTAAGAGTTTCACTGCAGAATTTGATATCTTATAGCTAAAACACTAAGTTGATTTTTCAGTCATTATTTGCAGTTCTTTATAAATAAAATATAAATTGCCTTTCCTGGTCAAATTTGAGGTGAATGTGGCTGTCATGTTTCCCTAGACCACTTTGTTTAGGATTCAGTTGGTTATTGATCCTTGGGCTAAGTAGCATTTGGGGAATACTTTAGATTTTTGCTGCTCTGAAGTGATCTACTATATATGACAGTATTAGAATCTGACAATTTTGAATGCTCTGTATTTTAAGCTATTCTTTTAGAAAGTATTTTGTACATAAAGGAAGGTTTTTGAAACTTTCATTAAAAATTCACTTGAGTCTTTCTCTCTCTCCCTATCCCTCCCTTTCCTCCCTCCTCCCCCTCCCCCTCCATCTCCCGCCTCCCCTCCACGCCTCCTTCCTTTAGGCATGTCTCTGTGCTTGCTTTCTCCTAAGCTCCAAGGGCCCTTCTTTTGCCTCTATAACTTGTTTCCTGAGTCCACACATCCCAGCTGGCTCAATTCTTCTATGGCTCACTACTTCTACCTCTGTGATTTTCTAAGTAAAGTTAAAAAAATTATTTAAGAATTTATTAAAATAATTTTTTGGCTTCATTTATTTGGTAAGTGGTGGTTGTAACTTACTGACATCTACATTATTGTTCATTTGAGCTACACAATGGCTCACTTTTCTGAAATGTACATATTTTAAGCAAAAAATTTTAACAGCATTCTGATATCATCAGTTCTTTATAAATTGGTTTCATTCTATAAGCAATAGAGGTACAAGCTGATGGGTTTCAAGAAATACTCTTTCATTAGGAGCAACATCAACCATTTTTAACTTCAGAAAATATAGAGAGGTTTATATATTAATAGCCCATTGACAAATGACTTGTACATATATTCTCACATTTTCTTCATATTCTTAAAAAGCTGTTAATACAGAAGTTAATATTTTTATAATCCTAAAACATATTTGCTTTCTTCAAAATATGGTTGAATATTAAATATTAATAGGGTGTTTAAATATTAAACACCCAGATATATGGGCCATTTAGATACAGTATTTATGCTGTAGCATGGGATCACATGTGGTGTCTGTTTTATTAATTCATGTTAAGCTTTGAAGATATTTAGTCTATAGACTTAGCATGGTCACATGTTTCAAAGTTCTGATTATATCTAGTATTTAATTCAGTTATATTAAATGATCAGATGCTTAAAAATCTCAGTAATTTTGAATCCATAGCAATATATATGTAAATAAGGAACATTTTAATATTTTAACAATATGTTAAAATTAGCTAAAACAGTAATAAAATAGTGACAACAATAGGTAGTCACAATAGCTAATGTTTTTTTATCGATAACTATGTGCCAGCCACTATGCTAAGCTCTTTATATGTACTATCTCATTTAATTTATTTCAAATGGAGAGAAGCTAAAAGCTTTTAGTGTTTTAGCCAAAATTCCCCTTTTTATTGAGACAGCTAAAAACTATTAAAAGATAAATATCCCTCAAATAAAGGATGGAGTAAAATATGCATAATTCTGTATTATGAGTATTTGTTAATTTTTAAGTAAATATATTCAGGAACAAAACAAATATCCATGAATCTTTTTGGATTTAAACTTACTTAATACTTCACAAGGGTTGTGAATTTAATCTAGATTATTTAATAAGCAAACTGTTTGTAAGAATCTAGTTTGGATTTGGAAGTAACATTTATCAAACAGAATTAAGTTTATTTCAGTAGATTACAGCATAACTACGGCATTAACCTGTGTTTCAGAAAACTGTGAGAGTAGTGATCAATTTTAAGAAAACGCAGAAGACAGTAGTGAGAGTTAACCCACATGCATCACTTCAAGAACTTGCCCCCGTTATATGCAGCAAATGTGAGTTCGATCCAGCACATACACTGTTGTTGAAGGATTATCAGTCTCAGGAGCCCCTCGACTTGACAAAGTCTCTTAATGACCTGGGACTTAGAGAATTGTATGCCATGGATGTCAGCAAAGGTAAGACTTGTTGTTTTCTTCATTTGACAGGATGTGCGTATACAAGGTGGGCAAAAGTAGGTTCACAGTTGTGAGTACGTGAAACACAGTTTATTCTTGTATTATTCTTCATTGATTATTGTATTATTTTTCATGCAGGCAACTAACTATAAACCTACTTTTGCTGTACTCTGTATGGATATATGTGTGTGTGTATTATGTTTATGTGTAGTTTTTCTCAAGTTCATAATGGCACTTTAATGGATCCTAAATGGAGCCCATAGGTAGAAGTCCATACATGGCATTAGAAATAAGAAGAGAACACAAAATATAATTTTATTTCAGTTATTGAAATTGAAATCAAAACTTGTCTTTTTTAGGTGCATCACATTTTTTGAATTTCCATTTAGCTATGAATATATTGTTGGTGGAATTTAACTTAATTCTTTGTGGCTTTGAGATTTAAATGGAAAATAAAAAATTTACATGTAAATGTATTGCTGTTCTAATCAAGTGTGAATTACTGTATACTCATTATGATTTTGTCTGAGTCTTAACTAACATTCAAGTTTGGAAGTTTCTTGCTAAGTTTTTTTCTAAGGTCAGCACCGAAAACCAACAGGCTTATAAAATGAATTAGTTTAGTTTTAAAAGTTTTCTAAATAGAAATACTTTTCAGTATTAGTCTATATAAAAATTTAGTATATTAAAATTGGGAGATCTTAGATAATGTTGGTTTGCATGATTTATAATAGAGAGAGAAATGCAAGCTCATTTTTTGTATGACTCTGTTTTATTAGAAGAAATAAAAAGTTTAGTAAAGGAGACAATTACATCTTCCATGAATAGAAAACTGCAAACTTAATCCTGAGATTGAGGCTTTATGTAAACCCATAGTCAACTATTTCAACTCAGTGATGTTATATACTTGAACAAACATCATCTTTAAGTCAATTTACCCTCTTTTACCCCCTCCTCTGTAGCCACTTCTGTTACTGCCTTCAGTAAATCATCTGTACAAGGTAAGACATATGAATCAGCAGAAGCAAATTATAACATAAAATCTCTATTTTTGTTGGGTAAATTAAAAATAAGCTTTTAATTTTACCTTCTTAATATTACTAACGTATACAAAATTTTAATTTAGACAATCTTCGTGTTTTATTTCCTGAAAAATCATTTATAAGGCCCTCCTTGATTTTTAAATTTTAATACAATAATTACATTTCAATAATTTTTTAAAAAATTAATATTAACCTAAGATGTGAAAAATATATTCTTGATTCTTAGACAAGAAGAAATGATTTTGCTAGGATCTATATTGGGTACAAATACTAATAGTTTGATGGTATCATGAAAAGATCTTAGATTATTTTGATTGAAGTATTATTTATCATAATCAGGATATTTATATCATACAACATTTTTGCAACCATTACCTTGTTTGTGAATATTTTGTAATAAATTGGAAAATGACTTATACTAAAATGAGCTTTTAAAGCATTTAAATGTGTTTAATACAGTTGTAAAAAACTTTTACATAAAATTTCTGAAAGTAAATACATAAAACATCTTTATAGTGGTTACCTTTGGGTGTCAGGGCATTGGGTTACTTTCTATCCTTTTTTAATTTATATTACAAAATTTTATAATGGGAATGTATTACTTTCATAGTGAAAACTTTATTAAAAATAGCCAATAATAATAAAGTCTGAAAGTCTTCCCTCATTAAAAAGGGATGGGGTCAGAGGGTTGATTACTTTAATAATTACCACCCTACTGAAAAAACACACACCATAAACTGTACACATTGTTTGTTATTAGAATCTTCTTTCTTTCCCACTTTCAATTTTTCCAGAGCACAGTGAACCTCCCAATTCCAAGAATTAAGCCCACATAGGTAATAGCATGATTACTTCTTATTAGTGCCTATCATGAATATGAGCCTAATTGAAGGAGCTGAAATTTCTTACTTAAAGTATATACTGATTAATCAGAGGGCAGGCATTTTAATTGACAAGACATGAGCTCATTTAGCAAATAGATAGGGCAACTAGCTTTATCTCTCTGGATCTAAACTTGTACTTCCATCATAATAAAGAGATTAGAAAAAGTTATCTTTGTTGTGCTTTCTAGCTACAATATTCTGCTACTGGTACTTGACTTTTGCTCCTAACTTTGCCATTCTTCATGTACATAACCCAAAGTGAATTCTCTATTTTTGTTGACCTCATTTTGAAGGTGTTGAATGCATTGATTTCTAACACCTCTTCCAGCCAAAAATATATGTGGTTTATTCAGAGAATTAAATACTATGAACATTACCATAAGACAATAGAATAGGAAAACTAAGAAAGCTCTTATTACAGTATCAGAATCTACAAGGTCAGTCTAATTGCTGTGTCCTAATTTTATCTGGTGTTATCAGAGGGCTTAGAACTTTGCATGCCATTACGTAAATAGTTTCTCTACTGGAAAAAAGAAATTGTAGTATTTGAGTTGCTTTTTAAGTAAGCTGAAGCCCTTGTTTGTCTTAGTGTTTAACTCTAATATTCAGTGATCCCTGACATAAAGCAAGTGAAGACTTCGGGGTTAACTGGTGTAGAGGGCGAATGGGCACCTGGAAATTACTTTACCAAAAATAACTGTATGAAATAGTCTGGTTATAATTATTGGACTGCGCCAGCATTTTCCATCTATTGTTCCAACTAAATTTAATTCTATGTCTATATATAATTAGTGGAGGATTCTCCCTTAAAATGAAATAGTAGCATTTGTTTTAAAAAAGTAAGAAGAACTATAAATCATCTTTAAATGGATACCAGTCTCAGGTGTACCATTAAATGTCCACATATCTTGGTGGAAGTTATTCTGACTCTTCAGTCACCTAGGTCCTCAGATATATAATGGGACAGTACAACCCACTGCCATTTCTTTACATGCTCAAACCTAGAAAAAGGACTCAGAATGATAGCATATGATATCTCCCTAACAGAATTGTTCTAAGAAATAAATTAGGCATGTAAAAAATTGTTAACCCTAATGTGCTATTCACATGTTGATGATTATTAGTTGCTCATTGTACCAAGTACATACTGCTTATTTAAGATTTGAAGCATCAGATTTAAAGTTTTATTTTGTGAGATATAGTTCTCCTTTAATATGTTATTAAGGCATATTGCATTATTAAGGCATATCATTGGCATTAATTAGCTTTGCTTTCCTGGGATAGCCCTACTTTGTCATACTTTAATTTTTTTAACATTCTTTTTAAGTAAAAATACTGTACATTTACCCCCTAAGTAATAAGTATGCATTTAAGATATAAATATATTTCAGACTATCCATTTACCTCTGTTGCTTTAGCTATATCCTACCAGTTTTTATATATAGTACTTTGTTTCCTATGTCACAGAAATTATAATGTGATTTTCCATAAAACCCATATGTGTCTTAGTAGAGATGTTTTTAAAAATTCACAGATCTCTACTCCTTATTTCTCTATTTAAAAAATATTTATTTATTGAGTAAACCAGGTCATTTGTCTTGCAGAGTTTCCCACATTCAGAGCATTGCTAACTGCATCCCGTGATGCCACTTAGCATGTTTCTCTACCATGTTTCCTATAAATTGACTGTTAAATCTACAATCTTGATCAGATTTGGTGAGATATTTTTGGCAAGAATATTTCACAGGTGGTATTGTATACTTCTATTAGCAGACATGTAATGGCAGGTAGTCTTTTTTGGTGTTAGTCATTGATAATTATTGCCTATATTTTAGTCAGGAGTTGAAAAGTGCTCACAATCTATTGCAAACATTCTTTAATTAGTTGAGATTCTTCTAAAGAAATCAAATTTCCCCATGTCTGCTCTTTGTCTATCTAGATGGAATTCATTCAGAAAAGACAGGAAAGTGTGTTTCTTCCCCTTTATTAGTTTTTAAAATAATGATTCCGTAACATGACACAAAGATGAGCAGTAAAGATCAGTTACTTTTTTAGTATTGCTATGAATGCATGGAATTAAACATTAATGTATTTTACTTTATTGAGTTATTCTTAAGATACCTAAATTGTCTGGACTTTTGCCAGTAGAAACCATATGAAATTGGTTCTTTTAAAACCAGCCCAGTAGATTTTGCTTGCTTTCTCTCTGGTAAGACTAGCTATTCCAGGTTCAACCTATACATTCTTTGATAATGATAAAAAATCAGCCATTTTTTTAAAAAAAATTTTGTTCCAGAAAATATTTTTCTTTTGATTTTTTTCAACCACCTAAAAATGTAAAAACAATTCTTAGCTCATGGGTTGTACAAAAAAAGTAGTCGGCTGGACTTGGCCCATGGGCCATAATGAGCTGAATCCTGGTCTAATGTAAATAAATTTTACATTATATAAATGATAAAATTTACCCATTTAACGTGTACAGCTCAATGGCTTCTACTATGTTCACAGAGTTGTGCGAACACCACCATGATCTTATTCAACACCCTAAAAAGAAACTCTGTGTGGTCACTACCCATTCCTTTCCACCCTATACCTCAGCCCTAGGCAGACACTTATGTACTTTCTGTCCTTAAAACTTTGCCTGTTCTGAACATTTTATATGAGCAGAATCATACCAGATATGTCCTTTGTGTCTGGCTTCTTTCATTTAGCATAATGTTTCAAGGTTCATCCATGTTACATATATCAGTATTTCATTCCTTGTTGCTGACAAATAATATTCCATTGTATGGTTATACATTTTATTCCTCAGCTGATGAATATGTGGTTGTTTTCACTTTGGGCTATTATAAATAATGCTGCTATAAAAATTCATCTGCAAGTTTTTGTGTGGACATGGTTTTTATTTCTTTTGGATATACACATAGAAGTGGAACTGTTAGGTCATATGGTAACTCTATGTTTAACTTTCTGACGAACTGTTTTCCCAAGAGGCTGTACGAATTTACATTCCTATCAGCAGTGTATGAGGGTTCCAGTTTCTCCACATCCTTGCCAACACCCCTTATTGCCTGTCTTTTTGCTGATAGGCATCCTAGAGGTTATGAATAAGATAACCCTAGGTTTGTGGTTTTGATGTTGAGCATCTTTTCATGTGCTTATTGCCCATGTGTATATCTTCTCTGGAGAACTGTCTATTCAAACCTTCGCTCATTTTTCAATTCAATTGCCTTTTTGTTATTTACTCTTTAGTAAGTAATATAAGTAATTTTAGTAAGTAATTTAGTAAGTAATATAGAGTAATAAAGTAATAATTACTTTAGTAAGTAATACATAAAGAAATATAGGAATTCTTTATGTATTCTAGATAAGGGTCCCTTAACAGATATGTGATTTGCAAATATATGTTTCCATTCTGTGCATTGCCTTTTCACTCGATGGTGTCCTTTGAAGCACAAAAGTTTTAATTTTGATGAAGTCCAATATATCTCTTTTTTTTTTGGTCGCTTGTGATTTTGGTGGTGTACTGGAGAAACCATTGCTTAAGTCAAGGTTCAGTGACCTTTTTAAGACTTCACTGTGATTGGTTTACTTCTTTCTTCAAACATCTCCGAAAGCTACTTATGACATTTAGAATAAATTATTTTCTTCAAGCAGTTTGTTTGTTTATTTATTTATTTAGCAACCCCAGCCATCCCCACCTCCCACTCTCCATCCTACCCTGACTTTGGCTTTGTCCATGTGTCCTTTATACATGTTCCTTGATGACCCTTCTCTGTTTTCCCCTCATTATCTCCTCTCATCTCCCCTTTGGTTACTCTCAGTTTATTCTGAATTTCAATGTCTCTGGTAATATTTTGCTTACTTGTTTGTTTTGTTGATTAGGCTTCACTTATAGGTGAGATTGTATGGTATTTGTCCTTCACCGCCTGGCTAAGAATCAGCCGTTCTTAAGCAATCCTAGTTCCTTTCAGTGGGAAATGGTTAGAAAGACAATCTGGGCCAGGGTGACTCAGCAGTGCTGGGTTCGTCACTGTTTGGAAGCCTCTGAGGTTGACATTAGGAAATACTTTCGGAGAATGAAATATTACATATGCAACCTTGAGGTTCGACATTTGCCATTCTGATTAAAGTGCAATTTCTCAATTTTGGCACTATCGGTATTTGTTCCAAATATGGGTCAGGTAATTCTTTGTTGTTGAGGGGCTGTCTTGGACCTTGTGGTGTGTTTAGCAGCATCACTGGCCTCTACCCAGCAGATGCCAATAACACATTCTTCCCATTCCACCCCCAGGTATGACAACCAAAATTGTCCCCAACATTGTCAGATGTCCTCTGGGGTGCGGGTGAGGGGAGATCATCCCCAGTGGAGACCTGGATTAAAGCAATATCATTTATGAATTATATAACAAAGTACTAAGTAACTATAATGAACCATGTTTGGGGGAAAGAAAATATTTTTTGATAGTTTACCTCTGACACAAAAATATATTCAAAATAAGCAAAGGGACAAACTGAATGTAGCAATTTGATACCTCACTTAATTAGAAGATTTTTACTTTCAATATTATTGGTAATTCTGGAACACAGACTTCGAGTCACAAAAAATTGAGTTTGTCATAGCTCTATAATTTCTTCATTATTGGCCCCAAGTAAGACTCTTAGTGTCTCTAAGCTTCAGTTTCCTAATGTTGTGAAATAGGAGCGATACTACTAAATATACCTGTTGCTTTGAAAGGTAAATAAGATATAAGGTGTGTAGCACAGTGCATGGTTCATAGCAGATCATAATTGGTAGCTTTTATAACTAGATAAAATTTTCAGAGGAAAGAAATTGAGAGAAACTTGGAGCTGAATGGGTGCTTTTTTTTCTCTTTTAGAGTCCTGCCAGATATCACAAAATTTAGACATTATGAAGGAGAAAGAAAACAAAGGGTTTTTTGGCTTTTTTCAACGCAGTAAGAAAAAGCGAGATCAAGTAAGTATTTCCTTATTTATCATTTTATAAGAGCCTTCTACTCTGTTTTTAATAGCACGTGCTGTTTATCTTGAATTTACGTATAGATTTTGCCTTTTCTTCTTTATTAGACTGCCAGTGCCCCAGCAACCCCTCTAGTGAGTACCAACCGCCCGACTTTTACAAGGTCCAATACCATCTCCAAAACATACATTTCCAACACCCTGCCATCGGATGCGCCTAAGAAGAGGCGGGCTCCATTGCCTCCAATGCCAGCATCTCAGAGTGTCCCTCAGAACCTCGCTCACCTCCAGGAGAGGCCAGCTTCTTGTGTAGTGAAATCTGCAAGTGTGGATGAAACAGATAAGGTGTGCAATTTTGTTTTGTTTTGTTTTAGGGTAGGGTATGGAACCTTACCTAACTCATCTTTTTCCACATAGGCTACTTAACAATAAGGTTAGTAACAGTTACTAATACATAGAAAGGTGAATAAATAGTTAACTTATAAACTTGATACTGGGAGGAGACTTGCTATGTCTGCACAGTTCTCTGATGCAGTAAAGAATAAATACATCAATTTTAAGTAGTTTTGACGTTCAAGCAAATAAATCATCCATAAACCTTAAAGTGCTGGTCTATTAAGGCCCAACCAGAGGATCTTGTTTGTATATATTAGGGATGGAAATACTTAGTTTTGAACAACAGGCTTTTTGTTTTATTTTTTAATAGCAACCAAGTCCTTGTATCGCTTTAATGAGTTTCTGACTAGATATACTTGTATATTTTTTACCTTACTTGGAGAGTCTCTGGGGGGATTGTTCAAAACACTGTTCTAGGTGTACCTTTTCCCCTAACTTTCTTATTATTGCTCCTCTTTAACCCCAAATTTCCTGGATTATGCTATTCTGTGGAAATCCATTTCCAAAACTACTTTTCATGCCCATAAAAATCTCTACTTTCCTTGCTTTATTCGTGTAAACTATAAGTGAAATTTTAAGTAAATGTGATTGAACACTAGGCCATATACTTTGTTGCTTTTAATCAGATAAATGATTTAAGTATCTTTAAGAGCATATTTTATTTTGAGGTATTTGAAATGCTGAGATGTTTTCTTATAAGTAGGTGAAGGGTTTGATTTCCCCCTCAGAAGCTTAGTAATCTCAATGCTCAGGTAATTTTACTTTTCCCAACAAACTAATGAATATGTCTGTGCTTCCTTAAGTTAGAAACAATGATAACTGTAGATTTTAATTATAATTTGTCATATGTATCTTTAGAACATAAATAGCTACTATGATAGAAACAAAGAAGATGCTTAAACTCAGTAGTTACTTGGAAAATCATCTAGTAACTTATTTTGTTTATTTCTATTAAGATTCTCTTATCTAATAGTTGTGGTATAAAATCTCATCTTACAAATCAGGATAATTATTTTTTCAAATGATATAACCAAATGAAAACTTACTAACAAGTTTTCCAGGGTGACTGCTTGGTAGCTGGGTAAATTGTTTGTAGAAGAGATGATTCAGTCTTAAAATATGTGTGGGAGTAGGTTTGTCAGTCAAGAAAAAACCCATTCAAAGATGTGGCATGCCTGGGGATGAGCAAGAAACATATTGAAACTGAGTGAGATAAGCAAAGGCCAAGTCAGGGTCACCAAAGACTTCATTTTGTGGCTTCATACTAAGTCGTTTAAAAGGTAGCATTTTCAAGATGGTTTTCCATTTTTAATTACCAGAAAACTATAATCATAAGAGTATAAATTATAATATTCTTGAGTAACTACCAAAGTCTGTCTTTTTCTTCATAGAGAAATAAATCTTAGTCACTACTCACTAATTTTATTCCAGCTGTGCTCATCCCATCTACTTCAGTAAACTTTCTTCACAGTTGTATCCCAAAGAGGTCTACACTGTCTAACAGTCCGCTTGCTAAAATTCTAGGCCACGCTACCAGTGACCTCACCAAAAGCTATTTCTTTGATTCACACCCTCTGCTCTGTGACCAGCTGATGCCCCCATGTTAAGCAATCCTTATTTTTGTTTTTAGTATATTGCCTTTGGCAAACTAGACATCTTTATACAATTTTCTAATTAATTTTTTCTTTTGATGTGGCCATCTGGATAGTTCTTTGATGTACTGTTTAGCAGGACCCAGGATTATTTGTTTTTCCTTAGAGATGCTGAAGAACCATTTTTTATTTATTCATTGTAAAAGTTCTTAACGATTAAGTTACGGTTCTGTTTGTGAGCGTGTCTGCCTGCACGTGTATGTTCATGTGAATTCACGACTTCCTAGGCATCTCAGCACTCGTTTCTTTAACTTCTTGGCTGTATTAGATGTAATAGATGAGCCCTTGGTCTTGATTTTTCTTTCTTCTTTGGTTCTGATTCTCTTTTGGTAGCTCAGCGCATTCTCTCTCTCTCTTTCCCTCTCTCGTCCTCTCTTTCTCTTTCTCCTCAAAATTACTACCATTACCCATTTTCTAAATTTGGAGTACCTGAATCCACGATGTTAGCCTATATTTACTCTTTTAGAGAAATCATCTGCTCTCTGTTGAGTTATTAACTGTAATGGTTTGAATAGTGTCCCCCGCAAAAAAGGTATGTCCTAGTCCTAACTCCCAGGCCCCTGTGAGTGTGACCTTATTTAGAAATAGTTTTCACAGATGTAATCAAGAATCTAGAGATGAGGTCATCCTGGATTTAGGTTGGGCCTGAATCTAATGACTAGTGTCCTAATAAGAAAAAGGGACACAGGCACAGAGACAGGAAGGAGAAAGGGATGTGACAATGGAGGCAGAGATTGGAGTTTTGCTGTCACAAACCGAGGAAAGCCAGGAGCCAGCAGAAGCTGCAGGAGGCGTGGAAGGACCCTCCCCTGACACCTTCAGAGGGTCATGGCCCTGCCAGCATCTTCATTTCAGACTCGTGGCTTCCAGGCCTATGAAAGAATACGCTTTTGTGGTTTTAAGCAACCTAGTTATAGTAATTTGCTATGGCAGCCCTAAGAAACTAATACATCAACTTCGTAATTTCAATCCCAATATATTTCCAATTGTAGTTTAAACTCATGGTTGTGTATTGACTCATCACTACCGCAAAATCAGCATATTTGTAATCAAACTCACTTTTTTTTCCTCCTGTATTGGAAAGCTCAAGATCATCTTTGATGTTTATTTCTTTTTCTTTTCACATCCAGTTAGTGAGAAATCCTTCAATCTCCCTTCATAATGTCCCCTCGCCCCTTACGTTCATTCTCTCTCCTGAAGTCATATCGTCTCCTCATTTCTTGCCTTCATAATAGAATGTGGCAAGCTGCTACATTTATATTCTGTAATCAGCACTTCCCAGTTCAGAGACTTTGGGTAGCTGGCTGTTTACCTGTTACTTTCTGGGCATTCAGAGTACTCTGCAATCTGATCCTAATTTTGAGGGCAGGGACCTTCCTTCCTTCCTTCCTTCCTTCCTTCCTTCCTTCCTTCCTTCCTTCCTTCCTTCCTTCCTTCCTTCCTTCCTTGTCAGCTTTTATTGAGGTGTAATGGACAAATAAAACTCTAAGATGTTTAAAATGTACATCATGGTGATTTGAAATATGTATACATTTTAAAGGAATTTCCACAAACTAGTTAATTAGCACATCCACTACCTCACATCTCTCTCTCTCTCACCTAGCAGGGGAAGCCTGTACTCTAAGGGGCCCACCCTCCAGAAGATAACTCCATTTTTTTTGTTTCCCCCCACCCTGTATATTACATAATGTATATAAATAAAATCAATCCTCAAATTCAAGTTTTTTTTTATATAGCCAAATGCAAATGTTCAGGAAATTTAGCAAAACTATAAGTTTATGGGTGAATTTTACTTATTTTACTACTTGCTTGTTTTAAATTTAAAATCAAAGGTAATTATTATCACTATAGACATTTATATCTACAGGATCCAGCACAAATAACGCCCTGTTTTTACTACATAAAAATCTTTTATTGCAGGAACATAAGCATGTAATTCTGTAACATACAATATCACGCTCAAGCACACCATGTGACATTTCAGGTGAAATGTTCAAATTGCTGTCCATGTGAGACATTCACCTATCCTACCAACCACACTCAAGCAGGCACTACTTCTGCCAGACCTTGTTTTTTAACAACTTAGTTTTTAATTTTTAATTTTAAAAAGACTATTTTTAATGATCGGATATCTTAGCAGACTAGGAAAAAATGACTGGAAAAAAATGACAGAATCATTTCCAAATCCATGGAGAATATTGGCCACATTCTTATGCTGCGATTTTTATTGTTTAGGAGATAAACCACAAGGGTGCGCTGTTTAACAGAACTACAGCATTTTGCTTTTTCTAGCATTTTTTTCCCCCAAAGCATCCTTTAATAAAAATAGAAAGAAAATATTGGAAATAGTTACAGTGTATTAGAAATAGAAAATGCTTATCTGCTGTGAGCGAAGTACCCAAAAATAGAGCTAGAGAGATAAATAATGAACGGATGACAAAGTGACATATAACTAACATAGTTTATTCATTTTGAGATTTATTTCATTTTAGTGTTCTTTAAGCAGTCATTGGTATTATGTCTGCCATAGACAGGCTTATGAGTAAGTCCTTCTGCCTTTAGCTTAGAAAAAAGTCTGTCAACATCTGTCTTATACTTTCAGATGTCTGTATTTAATAATTTACTTCATTCTTCTAAGGTACTTCTCAGTACTGGCAAATTAAGGTATTTGGGTAGCGACTTTGAGCTCAAACTGAAAATAAATAAACTGAACCTATTCCCATGAAAGGCTATTGATTTTCTGAGCTAAATGTGGCAACTGATTGTGTAGTTTCCAAAGAAAGTTCAATGAAGATCCAGGTTAGTAAAATAACTTATCCTAACCCTTGTTTTGAAGAATTAGTGCATCTAAAATTATTTTAGTCACCTAAAGAATGTATTTTAACGACTACATGGTTCACTCTCATTGCTGCAGTGTCTTTTTCATGCTCCTATATTTCTCTGTTCTCTTCCACATGATTTCGAGCCTCAGGTCATTTTCCTTACAAAGGTGAATATATACTGTCCTCTGTAGAAGTATTCATTTGGAGAAGAGAACTACCCAGTCAGAAATTTCCTGGCAGTTTTTCTTGGTACTTTTTTGGGTATAATGTGAATATAATTCTGCCTGAAGATTTGAAATGCTGTTTGTGTAACAGCATGTGTGCTAGTTGGCGCATGCTATTTTCTACATGAATCATATCATATGCATTATTGTTGTGTGTATATTATCATTGCATATAATTATGTATGATTAGGTTGTATGTGTATAGTTATTTATATAAGATTGTCATTTATTTCACACATGACAGAGGTCAGACACAAGGACATGGACTAGAATTGAAAATTACTTCGAATTCTGGGATTGAAACTAAGTTCAGAAATCCAGTTTCTGCACTGTATCTGCTAACCAAGTGTCTGTGAAAAAGCATATTTAATACAATCAGTGTTCAAAGCATGTCCTGGTATTATTGACAAATTAGCCTTTTAACACTATTTTACATTTGAAGAACAGGAAGAAAGTTAGACAGAAGTTGTGTGAATCATGACTCATAGAAATCACAGAACCTTTGAGCAAACTCTTCGTTTTGCACATTCAATATGGCTTCGCTGCTTGGAGTTGTGTGTATATGTAACAGAGCAGCGTCTCGCAGGCTACTAGCATGGGGCCGCGTTTTCCTAGGATATTTGCTTCTGGCTGGAAACACAGTAAGGAATTATCTAGATTCAGCTTTTCATTCGGTCTCCTTTTGCATTCTACTGCAGACAAACACATATTGAGAAATTGAAATACTTTGCCATCCAATATTATGCAAGTGAAATTTAATACTTGCAGTGTTACTTTTTTGACAACTGATTTAATTGTTCTTAAAAGTATTTGCATTATTCACCTTTTACTCATTTTTTTTTTCAGTTTTAGACCATTATTTTTATTTATTTTTTAATTGTTGTTCAGGTACAGTTGTCTCCATTTTCCCCCTACCTCTCCCCCCGACCCCAGCCATCCCCACCTCCCACCCTTGGTCCTTACCCCCTTTGGCTTTGTCCATGTGTCCTTTATACATGTTCTTTGACAACCCTATTTTATCTTAATATCTACTATGGTTTATAAGAAGATGGTAGATGGTCATATGCGTATGAAATGTGCTCGTTTATATTTGTTCTTAGTTTCATTTAATGAGCTTTAATCCTAGTTTTACACAATCATTAAGGTGGTTGTAATAGAGCATGTATCTGTAGTCTTTATGAAATATACCTCTTTTTAGTTTTTCTCCATAACATTTGATTTCCCCTCCACTTTCCACTTATATTTATTGTATAGAAAGTGTACCATGTACATAATTCTACAGTTGCCTAGGAACAGCGGTTGCCATGACATTTTCAGTTTGATATACGGGATGCAGCTGTCTGTACTTCCAAAAATATGACTTGTTTCATTCACTAGAGAAATCCACCAGCTCTGTACAGTATATAATCTGCTTTCTCTTCTAAGACTTTCCCAGATATAAGATAAACTTTGTCATTGTAGTTTTCATTGGATTTTCAAAGGTTCCTAATCACAGCAGTGAAGGTAATGATTAGTGCTCATGTAGCACTTACTCATGTTTCAGAGAAGGTTCTAAGCATATTACTCATTTAATGCTCACAAAAATCCTCCGATCCATTACTTTTTGGGTTTCTGCCAGCTTTCCCTTTAACCTGTATATAAGGGACTATGTTCATTATAAAGTTGTTAAATTTTAAAGAACAGTACTACTAAAAGAACAATAGGTTAACTTTGAAATTTGTGGATTTCTCATCCTTGTACTCTTGTGGTATACATAATTTGTGCTCCTCTGCTGTGCATACTGACATGATAAAATAGCACTGAAAATAATCAGCCTTAGGGTCTTTCTTGCAAGTTCTCGTAGTATGACGTTGATGTAGTGTTCCTACACAGTGACATTTGGGATCTCACGGGGGAGACATGCCTTTCTCTGGTAAGCAACATGTATTCACAGAGGCCAAAGCAGGGAGAAAACAGACCTGATTTTGGAGCCACAGTGATAAAAACTGTGAGGTCATTAGGATAATACCTGCTATGCAGACTTGACTTCCTTTCTGGGATGAGCCGAGGTGGTCCTAGTTTGTTCCTGTGATCACTACTTTACTCTAATAGAGGCCCTAAGCTCAGTTAACCTGCAGATGTTTATCATCTTCCTCCCTGCCCCTAGGCACCTCTTTGTCTTATCACTGTGACCACAGAAAACCTTGCTTACTTACCCCCATGTCTGTCCTTGTAACTTGATCCTGACTCTGCTTTCTCTATTCATCTTGTCTTTATGGAGTTAGGCTCTCATTTTGGGGCATTTAAAAAATGGTGTAAGTAAGGGATTACCACTGATCTGACTAGGTTATACGCTATTTCAGAGTATTGTAGGGTTGATGAAATGAAAGCACAGACTGCTTTAGGAAAAGAAATGTAAAAAATCTTTCAAGGGTGTAACACAGGCTAGACAGATTTGTTTGTTTGGTTTTGGTTTTGTTTTGCTGTTTTGTGATGTGAATGGAGAAAGCTGGAAAGAAAGTCTGTTGTGGCAGGAGAATCTTAGATTCTCCTAATAGGTCTGTTAAATTCTTTTTTTAAATCATCACCCAAGGATATGTTTATTGATTTCAGAGAGGAGGGGGGTGAGGGGGGAGAGAGAGAGTGAGAAACATTAATGTGAGAGAGAAACATCGATTCGTTGCCTCCCACATGCACCCCAACCAGGTATCAAACCCGCAGCCTAGGTGTGTGCCCTGACCAGGGATTGAACACTTAACCTTTTGGTTTACAGGACGACGCTCCAACCAACTGAGCCACCCAGCCGGGGCAGTCTATTAAATTCTTTTTGTCATAGTCACTTTTCCCTTTGTCCTCTTCATCTTCTACCTGAAACTACTTTATAGCTTGGGTTTCTCCTGTAGAGTAAGGTTTTGTAACTAAATTTTCAAAAGTTTCTTTCAACTCTGGTATTATAAAATTATTTTATTCTTCTGTTAGCTTTTAAAATTGACCTTTAAGAAAGTACTTTGTCTCATAGACTTTTGGTTTGGTCAGTGTTGATCAGGTAGCCCTGGTATTACTCTTCTGAAGGGTAGCTTTTAAACCCTAAAGTACAGTAGCAAAATGAAACATTGGCCGTCTTCTGTCTACCACAACTCATGACTGTAACACAGAAGTCCCCACAAGTGCTTAGGGCATCACTAAAAGAGGTAGAAGGTACAAATTTTGAGAAAGATATGCTCAGGTGAATGAGTTTGTTAAACAGAGAATACAGATGTTGCCATTGGCTGACGATGAGTTTAAAACCAGATGATTTTGAGAGAAACCTAGCAGCAAGCTTAGTCACTCAGAATCCCCCAAGGCAATTTAATTTTAGTTAGTAACCCCAAAAGTCACAAATCACAATGGTGACTGGTGACTGGTGGTGTATAGACACCTGCAAGTGAATCCAGCTCTAATCTCCTTGCTGCCTTTCATAGACTTTACTCTGGCAGATCGGTAGGAACAACCTTAAAAATGGCGTACCAGGTGAATGCTTACATTGCGTGTATTTAGAGCGCTGGGCCCTGGCCTCCTTTGTGTAATTATAGTCACATGATACCTGAAAGGTCACTCCTGTTTTGCCCATTCACTTTCATACAGTATGATTTTTTAAGTCTAAGTTGACATGTGCAGGCTGAGACTTTCAGTGCCATCCATAAAATCTCTTAAAATAGAGGATAAGAGAAGAGAATACATAAATTCTAGTTTGGGATGGAGCTGGAAGGAAGTGCTGCACGAAGGGGAAAAGGGTATAGAACAAGGAGATTCAGGGGAGCAGAATAAATTGCCTGGCCCCACCAAAAGATAGCATTTTATGTAAAAAAATAATCATAAACAAAGGAAGAAATCAGCAAGCATGCTTTCATCCAGTACAAGGCAAAATACGCATGTGTGCATGGGTGTGCAAATAGGTATAAAACATATGTAAAAGGATGGACATCAAAATGCCTGTGAGGTCACCTGTATTTGTTATTTACAGTGATTTATTTTCTCATTTTCCTCATCAGCATGTGCATTGTCTGTCTCATCTAACAATCAGATGAGTAATAAAAATGATTTTATTGTGACAAAATACTTGCTTTCACAGCTGTACCTATTTCGTAAATTTAAAACAATACCTCATACTTCTGTACCACATATATAGTAATAATTATGTGTTTTGAAGTAGAAGAAAATTGATCTGTTGCCTAAGTTGTAAGATTGTTGGAAAGAATTCCCCCATCAAGAGAGCACAGCTTGACCTTCAGTTCTGCAGCAGTTCAGTGCCGGGTGGAAGTCACAGTGAATGAGGACATAGCCGATACTAATTTTAAGATATTTAATACTATTTCATAGCCTGTATTGAAGATGCCCAAGTGGGGGAAGGATAATATGAGTCCATCCCGTCAGAAGAAAAAGATATATATGAATTTTAAGATAATTTTAAGGGATTGTTTCGGCTATTTCCTTTAACCCCACACATTCCCATATGCGGAAATCATATTATAAACAGAAATAGAAACCCAAAAGCTTCTGATAGAAACATTTAACAATGTTATTAAAGTCGGGACACTGTATTATTTTATTCAATTCTTTTCTTATTTTTCTCCTTGTATTCTTTCATTTAACTCATGTCCAGAATACATTGATTTAAGTGACTCATATCTTATAATTCAACTGGGATTAATGAGTGATATAATAACTAGTACAGAGCTAGTACTCAGTAAATCTGTTGAGTGCCAATCTATTCTATTTTCTTCACCTAAATTTACTTCTGTTTTGAAACCCTGAATTCTAATCTGAGTGCGCATTCTCAGGGATTAACTATGTAGCATGGTTTTCAACTTGACCTTGCCACTTTTGTTAATGTATTCTTTTTCTCTGTGCAGTTATTTTCCTTTTTACAGACCATAAAATTCACTGTTATGCATTCCTGTTAGAGATGCAGTTTTTGCTACTGGCAAGCAGATTTAGTGACTTTAACCAAAGTAAATAATTGAATATCTGTAATTATTAACCCAACTGTTTTCCACCTAGTTAGCAGACACCTCTCTGTTTTCTTGGTTTGTAAACCCTTTGGCTTAAAAATAATGTAATCTCAACTCTTTTTTAAAATTTCAGTCATAATCTGACCAAAGAAAATGTATCTTGGTGGGAAAAGCTAAAGACAGTTACAAGCAGTTCTTTCATTCTAGTTTTACACATTAAATTTATGAAATATTTCAAATTATATACTATAATACACATCCATGTGCTCATCACTAAAATTTAACCAACTGGTGGTAAATGTTTAGGTTTTATTAAATTTCTTTTAAAGTATTACCCTGGCTGGTGTGGCTCAGTGGATTGAGTGCCAGCCTGTGAACCAAAGGGTTGCTGGTTCAATTCCCAGTCAGGGCACGTGCCTGGGTTGCAGGCCAGGTCCCCAGTAGGGGGCATGCAAGAGACAACCACACATTGATGTTTCTCTCCCTCTCTTTTTCCCTCCCTTCACCTCTTTCTAAAAATAAATGTAAAATATTTTTTTAAATATAAGTTGTGATAAAGCTGCCTGAAGTGACTTAAAGGTGGAGTTTTACACGTGAATTACACAAAATGCTTATGTAGCAAACTAATCACAAGTCCCTGAATGTTGGGTGCTGTGAGATCTTAAGGTTTATTGTAACTGAGACTAACTCTAATAGAACTCCTGCCTTCATTGTCACTGAAGAAAAAAGTACAATTTTCGAATAAATACCTCCTTTATCCATACTTTTTGCTCTATAATTTGCTTATTTTATTTACAGGTCACTTCCACATACTTTAAAAGAGGCAAATTATGTGCAATAATATTAGCTAGTGTTTATGGGTCATGCACTGTATACTGGGCACTGTGCTAAGTTTTTACACATTTCACTGAAAACTCCCAGCCGTTTTTGACGTAGGCACTCTTACATTTTTCTGAAGGTTGCAGAGACAATGAATGCCGCGCCCCCTGGTTCGAGCCCTGACATTGTCTCCATAGCTCATCCCGCAATCATTACCCTGGGCCACCTTCTAACTTGCAAACCCTCTGGAAGCTTTTCACCAGTTAGACAAACTCACACTCAAAATTACTGGGCAGCTCAATCCTAACTAATACAAGAATAGAAATGTTGGGAAACTATTGGGAGCATATCCTGGAGCATACACACACACAAAAAATAGGGTGTAAGAATGCCGTTGTCCAGACATTGGCGACCTTTTTGGCCTTTTCTCTCTCTCTCTCTCCTTTAACATTTTCTGTAGGAAATCATGGTGTGTCTATGGAAATGACTGTGGTAGTTTAGCGAGTCTGCTCTGTAGCAGTAGTTCTTGCGTTAGGAGCCTTTCCAGTATTGTATGTATATATTCTACTCATTATATCCCTCAGTGCACACATGTTTTCTTGGCTACAATATATTTAGAAACCTTTAGATCTTCTAATTTAGATTACCTTTCTTTTTTCTGTAGGCTTTTACCCTAGGAAGGGATGTTTGCAGTAGATAGAGAACATTTCTTTGTCAAGGTGCACGGTTTCCTCCATTTCGGTCTTAATAGTACCATTTTAAGTTGCCACAAAGTAACTCCAAGTTTTATTTGTATCACCAGAACTTTCGTTGGCTGCTGCTTAACAGATTGAAATTATTTTCTAATAGTCTCTTCAGACAAACAAACAAAAAATGCTTGCCTCTCTGTCTTAAGGCACAGTAAGAAATATATATTAAGCTCTTTCCTTGAATGCTAATACTAATATCACTTCCCCCTGAGAACAAAACCGACGTTCCTGTCATTCATTAACCTGTTGCTGATTATCTTAAATCACCATCCTTATTCCTTGAAAACCGCCTTTAGCCCACCTTACATCAATCATTAAGTTTATGTTTTTGTCATAAGCTTAGTTAAGTTTCTGTAAAAAATACTTTATTGTTGCTCTGTCTCGGTTGTCCCCATTTTCCCCCTTTGCCCTCCTTCGCCCAGCCCACCCCCCTGCTCCCACAGTCAGCCCCACCCTGTTGTCCACGTCTGTGGGTCATTCATACCTGTTCCTTGACCTGTCCCTTCCCCTTCTCTCCACTCTTAGCCCCCTCCTCCCTCCTCTCTGGTCACTGTCAGTCTGTTCCTTGTTTCCATGCCTCTGGTTCTGTTGGCTCATTTGTTCGTTCATTAGGCATTTGCCTCTCACAGGTAGCATACTAAGTTTTAACCATTAAATAGCTTGGAATCTAGTTACGACAGGTCACGTGGTCTCCCTGGCATCCATCCGATGATCGTGTTCTCTTCCCCTAAAGTCTTTGTTCTTAGTCTCCTTGATTCATTTGTAGCTCTAGAAATACACATCCATTTACTTTCCTGATACACACACAACACAGTAAGGGGGATAAATCATGCAGAATAAAGTTATAAAACGTGCTCCACCAAAATCTTCAGGGCTTTACCCTTCTATAAATGCATTATCTTGTCAACTGTCTTCATAGAAGCTATTGCAGTTTTTCAGAGTTTGTGAACCAGAAATCTGTTTTTTTTTTATTTTAAATTCTTTACCCACAGATATATAAATATCTTGTACAAAAAGTTAGCTTGTCTTAAAACCTCTAGGGTGATAAATGAAATGTATGAGTCTATTTTTATTCTGTCTTTGAGTTGTGGATAGGTTCATACACATTCATGAATCTTTGTATGCAAATGTCTTTTTTATTTGTAGGCTGTCTGCTTTGTTATGTTATAACCAAAATTTAAGACCTCTAATTCCAAAACAGACACTATAGTCTGAGAAATTCATGTTGCAACTGTTTTTTTATCAGGGAATAAAAAGACCAATAAATGACAGTGATTGGGAATCTGACCTAAAGGGGGCAACAGGTTTTTATCATAGACCTTAAAAGCAGTCAGTCAAAACATGGTAAAGAAGTTTCCAAGGTAGAGCTAGGAGGAAAATCAAATTCTGCCATTATTCATGCATTCATCATGTACTTAACTGATCACCTACTGTGTTCTTACCGATAAACTTCTGTGATAGGAATGAGGCATGATAGTAAGTAAATTCATCAGGAAAGAAAATGACATCTCCTGTTTTTGATGTTTAGCCGATAATTTAAAAAGTGAAGTGCCACATTGTCTTTGGAGTATTTTGGATCCTTTTTCTAATGATTGCTGAATTTATTACTTTTATAAATAGCATGTGAACATTTCAGAACACAGGGACATATCAGTAAGAAGGCTTTTATTTAAACTTTTTATTCTACTCAAAATGATATTTAAATACTTTCCATTCATCACTACATTTCTTTCTCAGCAAAAGGATTGCCAAGGGTTATTCCCCTAATTATTTTAAAACTCCAGCCCTGTCTGGTGTGGCTCAGTGTATCGAGCGACGGCCTGCAAACCAAAGGATCACTGGTTCAATTCCCAGAGAGTGCACATGCCTGGGTTGTGGGCCAGGTCCTCAGTAGAGGGCGCTCCAGAGGCAACCATACATTGATGTTTCTCTCCCTCCCTACTCCACTCTAAAAATAAATTAAAAATAAGTAAATGAGACTCCAAGCAGCAATTGAGGGTCTACCTGATGCCAGTGCGGGTGGAGACAACCCTTAGATTTAATCAGAATTAGCTTTAGTGATTCTGAATCAAAATTTGGGTTTGGGTGGCTGGCTTTAACTCCTCTTGCTTTATTATGGAAAGGTCAGACGAGTTCTGGAGGAGGGACCAGAGTAATAAGGGGAGAGGAGGTTGGTGGTAACAGCTATTTACGAACTGCTGTGAAAGGAGTTTAACGGTTAGACTTCAAGTGAGGTTGGTCCTCAGCCACCTTGTTCTACCTCCTTTGTTAAGACAGTTAACCGTACTAAAAGTTATGTTCCATCAGTTGCCTGCCACTGGAACTAACTCTGCTTCTTTTCCTGTGAGATGACTTAACACAGTTGGCAATAACAACTAACTCACATTTTTCTCTTTGGGGTCAAGCTTCCTTTTTCCTCTGGCAGAAACATTACAAAATTACAAAATAGAAAAATTTGCTACATTTGTCTTGGTGTGTAGCAAGGCACAAAGGCTGAAAGAAATCTATGAACTAATTTGCTTCCCTTAGGTATACTGGCATTGCCTCATAAATACTGGAATGACCCAAGCTTTAGATATTCTTCTAGTCAAAGTTTATCAAATCCTTTTATTTACAAATGAAAAAGGCAGTATTTCATTCATTATGTCCTTCACTCCACAAGTATTTATTGACAAACTTCTGTGAGCTAGAATTGTTTTAGAGATAATGGCAGTGAGCAAAATAGGGAAAAAAATACCTGCCCTTATAGTCAATCCTGGTGGAAGTAAACAGTAAACAAGGTAAATAAGTCAAGTATATGGTATATTAGAGAACTATTAAATGCTGACCATAAAGATCAGGCTGGGAAGAGGAGGAAGCATGGGGGTCAAGGAGGAACTCACTGGAAAGGTGGAATGTGAGCAATGGTCTGAAGAAAACGAGAGAATAAGAAGACATGAAGTTGTTAGAAGAGCATTCCAGGCACAGGCAAGAAGAGCACATGCAACCAGCCTGAGGCAGGAACTCTCCTGGCACATCTGAGGAGCTACGTGAAAGCTAATGTGGCTGGAGTAGGGTGAGACACTCCGTGCTGGGAGAAGGTGGTCAGAGAGAGAGAGGGGCCAGGCTGTCGATTGCCTTAGAAGTCATAGCGAGGACTTTGACTGTTCTCTGCCAGTTGGAAAACTTTTAGCAGGTTTTGAACAAAGCGACCTGATCTGACTGGTGTTTTAACAGGATCCTTTTGCTGCTATGTTCAGAAAGAATTCTAAGGCGGCAGTGTGGAAGCAGAGTCCAATTTACAAGTTCTTGATGGTAATTTGGACTGCGTGGTAGCCATCAGTAAAGATGAGCCAATAGGATGTTCTTAATGTGGAGTTCGAGAGAGAGGAGATGAGGGTCACTCCAGAGTCATTGTCCTGAACAAATGGAAGAATGCTCTTTATTGAAACAGAGAAGACTGTGAGGACAGGATTAGTTTGGACAGAAGAAAGAAGAGTAGGGGTTCTCAGGATCTCAGTTGGAAACCTGCCAAGTTTGAAATAGTCTTAGACGTCAAGTGGGGCTTGGATAGAGCCCTGGCTGGAGGCCTAAGTTAGGAATTCATCAACACGTATATACTATATAAAACCAAGGGAACAGAGGAGTCTTCCAAGAGAGTGAGCATAGATACTAAAGAGAATGTGCATTTCCAAGAACTGAGATGAAAAGCAACCAACAATGAAAACAAAGTTCAGATCTGTAAGAGTAAGGAATGTGGTAACTTGGAAATATAAGAAAGAGGATTCTAAGAGAGTAGTCAACCTTGTTTGATGCTGCTACTAGATCAGATAAATTAGTTCTAAGAAGTAACCACTGATTTAGTTCTAGTGGAGGTCATTGGTGTCTTTGGTAGTAATAGTTGTAATGGATCGAAGGATGGGGTAATCTGATTGGAAGGGGTCAAGTGGGAGCTGAAAAATTGAAGACAAAAACAGTGAATAGCTATGTGAAGCAGGTTTGTTGTAAAGAGAAAGAGTGAGGCAACACGGCTGTGGGCCAGCCAGATGAGGCGGAACTGGGTCTGCTGACAGTCACATGCTATGAGTGCAAGCATTAGCTCTGCATAGACTCAGGGACCTTAAATGACCTTGCCTGGGATAGACATATTGATTTATGAAATGTTTGTCATTGATATATTAGTGCTAAAAAGAGAAACATTAATCAAACCACCTTTCTTTTCTTTTTTTAATTTTTACAGAGGGGAAGGGGAGGAGAAAGAGAGGGAAAGAAACACCAGTGTGTGAGAGATACATCAGTTGATTGCTCTCGCACGCCCCCAGCTGGGGACCTGGCCTGCAACCCAGGCATGTGTCCTGACTGGGAATCGAACCTACAACCTTTCAGTTCACAGGCCGGCACTCAGTCCACTTAGCTACACCAGCCAGGGCAAACCAGTTTTCTTAATGTACAAGTATTCTCTTTTTTACCTCTTATATCCAATATTTTCTCCAGATTTTCTTTGAAAGTTAGTTTTTAACTGTATTGCTTAAGACTCCTCTACATTACAACTGTTTGTTTGCATGTCAGACTCCCATCCTGACCTAAGTTTCTTGAGACGGACCACGCTTTATTTCTCTTTACATACCCATCTAATAATCCAGCTGCTGGCACAGGGCAGACACTCCACAAATGCTTTTTTTAAATGAACAACTTTTATGTTCCATATTACCATATGATGCATTTGAGGTAAAGTCAGTATCTTCCTAGAGTTTGCTATTAGTTTCTAAACAGATTTTTGTTTGGTCATTTTGTTTTCCATAGAGTTCCTGTGGATTAGACATAATGAGAACAGGCTCTCTGAAGTTCAGTAGCACACCCAGTGGGAATTCATCCTTGAAAAGGACAAAGCGAAAGGCACCTTCTCCACCCTCCAAAATACCTCTGCATCAAAGTGATGAAAATAGTCATGTGACTGGTAATGCTGTTTTTCTCACTGACATTACATTTTTATTTTGTTTCCTATAGACAGTAGAAATGATAGAGGTTGTAAATTATGTCTTCACTAATAATAATACTTAAACTTAGGCTTTTAGTTAATTAGTTTTAATAACACTTAGTCCCTAGTTATTTTACTTAAGCACCTTTTAAAAATCTGCAACATGACCAAATAGAATGAAAACATTGTACAGCTCCATTATCCTAATGAGTATGTGGTAATTTGTACATCTATTCAGAAAAATCCAGCCATTCTAGGATTGACTACACGTGGGAATGCAAATCTAAGTGGTTTAGTAAAATGGCCATCTCTTTCTGAATTGTATAAAAATAAGTGAAGCTAGTAAGGAATTGCTTCCTTTGCGAATGTGCCTTGTTTCTAAGCTGTGCTGCTGCTGTGTTCCAGCCCTGCAGGCCATCCATGCAGACAGCGTTTCAGAGGCAAGCTCTCCGGAGGGGCTGTCCAGCCCAGGTAGGTGCGACGCCTTTCCTCCGTGCCATGCATGCCGTAAGGAAGAGCTGTCGTGAGGGCTGAGGAACGACTCTAGTTAAAGTGCTGCATGTGAAAGGGATGTGAACGCTTTGACTCCATTTCCCAAACTTTACATTATTAAATGACACAATTTCCCTCTGGGCTTAGAGTACGAAATGGGCACAACTCAAACTTCTAGTTCTGGTACCTTGAGTATTTTCCCTAGTAGGTCTCCAGTGTTTTTCCTGTGCAATGTCGGGTTATCAGTTGTTAATCTCCTTCCCATTTTGGTGTGTTCAGAAGAAAACTTACATGAAGGTATAAAGCACCATTCTTCATGCACCTGTCCTAGGTATGAACTTAACATACAAAGTGTTCTAATCTAATGGTAAACATTTGTTATTATGAAATATTTTCTATTATATGTTCTCATTTTGGATTCTTTCTCAATAAATGAAATTCCAGTAAAAATAAAATAATTCAATCTAATACTGTTTCCTAATATTTTTAATAATAGCTACTTATTAAGCATGAGTATGATAAAATTTCTTAATTCTTAGACTTAATTTAAAGTTAGATATAAGTGAATATAACAGGCTAATAATGTCTAACCAAAAATAAAATATTGTCAGGCCAGTACTTTAGAATGGTGATAATTTGATAGGTATGAAAATTGCTTAATATAACCTTACCTAATTTTTACAATTCATACTCACAAATACAGGAAGAACCCAGAAATACCCAAATGCTTCTGAATCTTTTCTATTTAAGTGCTATTTAGGAATTTGGAATTTTGGCACATCTTACACAAAATTTCTCCTTTCCTCTGTAATAAAAATGTTACAATTAAGTAACTAGTAATGATTTTTCTTACCTCCTACCCAAAATGATAGGATACCATGTTTCAAAAGGAAAATTTATGAAATCACATAAACTATAAGTGAAATGAGAAAATTCTGAAGTATTAGAAAAAAAAGGTGTAACTGCTATTCAAACTGTTTGATATCTATTTCTCTTTCTTTTCCTTTTACCTCTTCTTGTTTAATGTGTGGATAATTGTGAGCTAACAAATCTGATTCCTTCCGAAATACTCGTGGTCTCTGTTTGCCTGAACTCTGTTGTCTAAGTGCCATTTCTACAGATTCTCCTTCTTTGGCAGAAGCCTCATTTGGCCCGGGGCTCCCCGGCCACGAAGAGTACCCTGTTCCCACCCTGGCTGATGAAGTCTCTCTCTCAGAGCGCCCTGGAACACCCGAGGCGGCCGTAGCATCTCTGACATGTAGGTGACCAGGCTTTCTTGAGATGTAAGATGAATAAAATCAAAGGATCTGAAGAATTTCAGTTTTTCTATTTGGCTGTCTGGGTTTTTTTGGCAAGCTATTTGAACTTACGATTTCCAGTGTCTAACTATATAACTATAAAAAATGTATGTTTTTCCTTCTTGACATTCTTTTTTGTTACTGAGGCATGGCTTATTTTATATAGTATTGATTTTGATTGGGATTTTTATTTTAAAATTGTTGGAATTATTTTGTTACCAGATGGCAAAACTTTATAGTTAAGTAATACTTGAATGTTATCATATAGATTTTGCTCAATTTTTCAGTGTCTCAGAAAGAGTCTTTATCACCTCAAACTAGTTATTTAAAATTACTATGTTATCACACACTGCTTCTAGGAATGTAAAATTATGTGGTCATTTTGGAAACTAGTTTGGCAAGTTCTTTTTTTTAAATAAAATTTAAGGATTTGTTTTCGATATGACACAGCAATTTTATCTTTTGTTTTGATTTTGTTATGTTTAGAGGGACTGAAAAACAAAAATGTTCAAATTATATAAAGCTAAGTAAGTGTAAAAGAAATTTCAATATCTATACTTTTAAATTATGTTTTTGTAATTTTTTAACATTTATATTGTGGAAGTTGTTAAATCTTAAATTTGAACACTGTTCTTTCAAAGTGAATGTCCTTCTTTATAACTTTTGAAGCTGAAATGCAATAGTCATGATGAAAGGTTGGTGCAAATTAGTCCTTGTTCATAGGCCTGACTCCAGTTTTTTTTATTTTAGCCCTAGAATTTAGCCATCATATAAATCTATTAACCCATTACAAAACAAACATTGGTTTAATATTTTTCAAAGCTTGGGAAATAAACAACCAACTCTGAAAGCTCTCTTGGATTGCAATTTTTAAAAGGAATCACAGCCTCTTCTATGATATTTAATAACAGGAATACTTTTCAGGCTAGTGAAAAATATATATATTTAAGCAAACCTATAAATGAATCTTGTAACTACCAAGTTATAAAATCCCAGAAAAATAATTTGAAAATATTTTTGAAACATGGAACTCATTCTTCATACTTTAGTTAACTGAGACCAGTTTTTCAGTGAGGGCACCGTTTTAATAAAAAGTTGTGTATTGTTGATACACTTGTGATGTGCAAAAAACAAAATAGGGGTAATGGTCAGTAATTTGGTAAATGTTACCTCAGTTAATCTAATAATTTCCAAAAGAGCTTCACGTATACTGAGGACCCATTTATAAAACATTACTTGCATCTAAATGAAAATGGCTATTCATTTTCTCAATATAAAGTTTTTAAATTATGTTAATGTACTCTTACTACATAGATGTAACATTCCATTGTAGACATAATATTATGGACACATTGGCATCATAATGATTTTTGCCAAAATACATTTAACATTTTACTTAAATCTTTAAAATATTTTTTCTATTGAATAATCTATTTTTTAAATTTATATTAAAAATACCATTAAAATTCTCCATATTTGTTAATTAAAGGGTAAAAATAGTGCAATATTCAATCCTAAAGGTAAAGATAAGGAAATGCATTTTAAGTACTTTAATATTCTTCAAACGTGTTGAAGTTTTTATTAAATTTTGTTTGTTTATTTAAATTTATAGTGATGTGCTGATCACCATAATTCAGTGCTATATCATCTTTTCTCCCCTCTGTTGTGGTTAAAAATCAAACTTTGTTCAGCTGCTTTTGTGTAAATGGAGGTGTTAAATTATATTGAAATAAACAAGGACCCAGAACCTCATTTTTCAGTTTAAATTAACATCCACAATGAGAGTGGACCTAGCTGCTTAGGATGTTTCATTTTTTCACCATCGGCCATTTGTCGTTGGTACTAAGGAATAATAGTAAACACAGGTTTACACGATGAAATATTCACCACAGCCATGGAAAAGCAGCACACACGTGTGCATGCACGTGACATTGACACAGGACAATCTTCAAGACATAGTAAGCAGAGAAAAAGAATTTGGCAAAAAACATCATGTGTAATATGCTACCGTTTATATTAAACTAAAAAAAAAAGAGAGGCATGTGAGTATGTGTATCTATACATATATGCTCATTATACTTTCTGATAATATATAGGAAAAAACCTTTAAATAATATTGCTTCAGAATCAAACTGAGTGGGAATAAAACTGAATTTTCATTGTATAAAACTTAATGTGTTTTTTTTTTTTAAGTAAGCATCTAAATCAGTGGCTTTTAGTCCTGATTGTGTATAGAATCAGTTGAGAAATGCTGCAATTGCTTGGACCCACCCCCCATTCAGAGGTTCAGAGGTTCTCATTTAACAAGAGCGGAGTATGATATGGGCATAAGTGTCTTTGAAGGGGCTCCGATAATTCCCAATCATAGTTAGTACTGATAACTACTAAGTTAATTTACAAGTGCACTGATAGGCAATATAAAAAATAGCATTCTTTTCATTTACATTTAGCTCTATTAATGAATGTAAAAGTCATTAAAACTGAAAGATATATTCTTAAATATATAGCTTTGGATTTAAAAAATGCCTTTTTCTTCTACCATGAATAAAACCTAGAGTGATAGCATATTATTTTTAGCATTGTATGTGTCTTAGATAGTTTGATTACATGTTAACATAATTATTCACCATTAGAAAAGTATTTCACTATTAGTTTTGAATCGGAATTTAAAAGAGTCCAGTTAATTATTATTTAAAAAATTTCTTCTTTGATAGGATTGTATAGCATGAATGAGGCAAATTAATATGTAGGATTATATCTTCATTTCTTTGTAGCTGGAATAAGCTCTGATTATAGTCTTGAAGAGGTAGATGAAAAAGAAGAACTGAGTGAAGTGCCTAAAAATGAGGTTGAAAATATTTCTGGAAAGTCACAAGATATTCCTTTTGGATCTATGGATATAATAAATACACTGAGAAATGATCCTGACTCAGCCCTTGGCAATGATACTGGAGAGTCCTCACAAAACTCCAAAGAAGAAAAAGAAGAAACTAGAAACACAGATGGACAGTAAGTAGTCTGTGTGCCAGAAGTTTTGGTGGTGGCTTGTTTAATTAATACTAGTCCTCTGAAATGTAGATCTGATATTTTAGATGGAAATAGAATTGTTGCTTTAGTTTAGACTCTATCCCTTTTACCATCATTATTAAAATATTTAATAAAGGCCCTGGCTGGTGTGGCTCAGTTGGGTGTAGCGTCATTCTGTGCACCAAAGGGCTGCAGGTTCAGTTCCCAGTCAGGGCACATACCTAGGTAGCGAGTTTGCTCTCCAGGGGGAGGAGCATATATGGGAGGCAGCTAATCGATGTTTCTCTCTCTCTCTCTCTCTTCTCCCCTTTCCTCTCTCACCAAAAGAGCAATGGAAAAATGTCCTCAGGTGAAGATTTAAATAAAATGTTTAATAAAGTATCTGTTTACATGTAATTGTTTTTAAATAAATTCAAATCAACACTTCTGGTATCTCTGTGCCAGATAAACCAAAACATATAGTTAATCTGTACGACTTAAATATAAAGGTTTTTATTTATTTGTACTGCATGTATTTTGCCTATTACCAAGTTGACCTAAGTGAAATATTTAATTTCCAGTTTCACCAAATGTTCCTCAAGGATTTTCACTGACTGATACATAAAATGATTCCACATATTAGAGTATGATATTTAATTACTAATATTATTTTTACTAATTTGTATTTTTACAAACTTGATGATACAGAGAATACATTTTCCACTTGACACTAGGAATTGAAAACCATTGCCCTGGCTGGTGTAGCTCAGTGGATTGAGCGTAGGCCTGTGAACCAAAGGATCGCAGTTCGATTCCCAGTCAGGGCACATGCCTGGGGTTGCAGGCCAGTTCTCAGCAGGGGACCCACGAGAGGCATCCACACATTGATATTTCTCTCCTTCTCTCCTTCCCTTCCCCTCTAAAAGATAAATTAAAAAACATTAAAAAAGAGAAAACTATAGCATAGTATACTTGTATTATGTTAGAAATACCATCCCATGAATAAAGGTGAAATTAACTAGGCAAAATAAACCACCTTTATCAAAGTTGTGTTATAATTTTCATGGGATTGTCTCCAGTAAAATCCAGTGAGGTTAGTCTACATCCTGACTGACCAGAAGTTGACCATGCCTTATCATGCTAAGTGAAATAAGTCAGTCAGAGGAAAACAAAAGCCTTATGATTTCACTTATATTTGAAATCTAAAGAACAAAAATAAATGAACAAACAAAACAGAAACAGACTCAGTGCAGAGAACAGACTGATGGCTGCCAGAGTGAGGTGGTATAGAGGGCTGGATGTAAAAGGTGAAGGGATTGAGAAGTGCAGACTGGAAGTTACAAGACCGTTCATGGGGATGTGAAGTACAGAGCAGGGACTATGGTTACTAATATTGCAGTCACTATGTACTGTGCCAGGTGGGTGCTGGAAATACTGAGGGGGACACTGTGTAAAGTCTATGATTCTCTAACCAGTATGCTGTATACCTGAAACTAATACAGAATGGTATTAGATATGAAATGTAACTGAAAAATAAAATAAAAAAACAGTTGATCATGACAGATGCAAGATTAAAATGTTTCATTTATATCCTTTTTCTTTAAGTGACAAATAATAACAAAAAGACTGTTTCTGGAAAGGTGTCCATTTTATTAAGCCTTTTGCATCTTTCTTTGTAATAGGACCCCATACTAAAGGTAATATTTCTAGCAGCATTTCCCCTCAGTTGAATTTTTTCATTGCCATTAAATTTTCAGTATTTGGCAGAAAAAGATAATTATTTCAGTCCATCTGTCTTTGGAAATTATTGCCTGTTTTCTTAGTGTGTGTGTGTGCGCGTGCATGAGAATTGTATCGATATATAACATACGATATCATATTTTGCAGAGGACCACTCTTGATGAGGTATAAGGCAAGCAATGAAGAGAGGGTAGTTGACAGTGTAAGAACCTTGAAGTCATTAGGACCAGACCAAAAGAATGGTGAGTTTATAAACACTAATAGCCGATACTTTCATAGCACTTGGTATGTGCCAAGGGCCATTCTTAACACTTAATGTATTAACTCATTTAATCTTGTATATTAAACTCATTTATGGGCATTATTTGTCTTTAGTCCCATTTGTAGATGGTTGAGCTGAAGATATTATGTAACTTACCTAACACATCACACTAAGTGATGGGTCTCCGATTTGACTCCAGGCAGTATTTCTGCGAAGCTGCAAAGTGTGCTTCTAACTACCATGTGCACCCCTTTGTTGCTGTTAAATGTTAGAGGTGGTCGGACCTAAATCTTTAAGATGTATATTCGGTACATGTACTTGTCATCTACTTCTCCTTTTTCCTCCTACTGACTCCTTAGTCCAAGCCTGTTGTACTTCATACTCAAGTTATTATACCTTCCTCGGGTGAAACTTGTCAGTCTGGTTTACATCTAATTATGTAATGTCATTTATTAGTATTTCCTACTACCGGCCCCCAAATCAAGACAGTGTCTTGTCTTTCTCATCATATATTTCTCTCAGTTCTACCGTCCGGCCCATGTGCATTTTTGTCTTTTCATGGGAAATAATTTTCAGCCTATCTTCACCCATTCAACTGCTGTCCAAATCCAGCCACTTCACTTATTTTGTTACTTGATTACTAGAAACTGTGTAGTTCTCTGGTTGGGACTCCTCAATGAAATTGGGAAGTCTTGGATCAGAGAAATCAGATCTGATACTTTGTCTGAATTCCTCACGGCACCTAGCATAGTACTGAGATATTGTTAAAATATATACTTTGAAATAAATTTCAGAAAACTAATACCACATAGAAGATGCAAGGAATGCATAGTGGTGGTATTTTAGGAGAATGATGGGAATTCATAGTCCAATCTATTATGTTAACATATAGAACTAGGCTAAGATTCTTAACAACCATAGGAATATATATATTTGGATAAAACATTGATTACCCCAATGTCATAGATAGATATATATGTGTGTCATTTTATATACATCATACATGTTGGTTAATTTAAATATATGTCTCCAATTCATTTTCCTCATGGTCTGTACCATGCCGAGACACAATACTGAGAGGATCTAAAAGTATGTAATTTCCTCATTCTTTTCCTCTCTATTCAGTTTTTTACAACATATACTATGGTGACAATAGCATTTCAATTGAGAAATCATGATTTTAAAACCTCTTTCTTCTTTTTAAAGTAATCAAATTAAGTAATTTTTGCTACGATTTTGGAATCAAGTTAGTGCTAGGGTCACAAGTACCTTCTGTAATAACACTTACGTGCATTTGCACTTGATTTGCAGTGACCATTGTTAAGTATAGGTGCTTTTCAAAATGAATAAAATTTCTCTTATCCTTCGAGTAGTTTTATTCTGTTTTCCTCTTTTATTACCTATCCTGCATATTTAGCTAAATCATTCTTTCATGTTTGTAGACATTGGTATCAGTTTTGAGTAGGGGAAGGACAGGATAGTACAAAATATACTTTTTCCCTTTACTGTCTATTCTTGAAAAAATGACCTAACCATTCTTGGACACTTGGCATCATTATCAGCCACGTTTGATGATGGGCTAGGCAATAAATTCAGTAGTGATTCTGGGTGTCCAGCTCTGACAGTCATTTATAATAATTGTGAAATTTTTATGAGAAATGCTGAGTTAGACAATGATAAAGTAGATATAACCAATGAAAAAATGTGAAAGAAATTTGAATATCTAAGCCAAGAAATTAGAGTTTGTTATAGGGGATTTAATTTACAAACTATAGTTACATTAATGTACTTTCTTTTGGAAAACATTTTTATTGTGTAACTGGTCTATGCCTATATTCAATGGAAAATAAGAAATATAGAGAAGGAAACACTTTTAGGTTCATTTTCTAGTACCTG
>PVKM010000370.1:0-112552 GCA_004027735.1 Carollia perspicillata
ATATGATCTCACCTTTAACAGGAAACTAAACAACTAAACAAACAAGCAAGCAAAATATAACCAAAGACATTGAAATAGAAAATGGGATGACAGTAACCAGAGGGGAGAGAGGAGGGAATTTCAGGGGAAAAGGGGAAGGTTTTACAGGAACAAGTATAAAGGACACATGGACAAAAACTAGGTGGGGTGGAAATGAGAGGGAGGGGGGAGGGCTGGGTAGGTGGGCTGGGATGGGAGTAAAAGACAGAAAACTGTACTTGAACAACAATTAAAAAAGTATTAAAAAAGAAAGAAAATACATAATGTTCAGTTATTTATTAGTGGATAGCAAATTACCCTAAAATCTAGTGGCTGAAAACATTATTATTTTCATAAATGAAAGGTGTGTCTGTGTGTGAGAGGGGGCTCTTCTGCTGGTTTCTCTGGAATTACTCAGTTAGAGGATATCAGCGGTAGTAAGGTTAGGAGTCACCTTGTAAAAGTGCTCTCCGGAAGGATTCTTGTGTCAATTTAAAACATCACAAATGACACATAGAAGAGTATCTTTGTCTGCATCCACACTAATATTTGGTATAATTACTATTTTTTCAGTTTCAGGGAAAAAATCTAATCTTTTAAAACATTTTTTTTTTTTATTTTGAGAGAGAAAGAGAAAGGGAGAAAGAAAAAACATTGCTGTGAGAGAAAAACATCAATCAGTTGCCTCCTGTACATGTCCTGACTAGGCATCGAACCCACAACCTTTTGGTGTACAGGATGATGCTCTAACCAACTGAGCTAGCCAGCCAGGGCCCACCACTTTTTACTTACTTGTGTATTGATGGGCACATGGGTTACCTCCATAGCTTGGCTACAGTAAATAACTCTGTAATGAACACAGGGGTACATGTATTCTTTTGAATTATTGTTCTGGGTTTCTTTAGGTAAATACTCAGGAGTGGAATCGCTGTGTCATAAGGCAGTTCCATGTTTAATTTTTTGAGGAACATGCATGCTCTTTTCCAAAGTACCTGCACCAATCTACTTTTCTTACCAACAGTGCAAGACGATTTTCTTTTTACCACATACATGCCAACATTTATTTGTTGGTTTATTGATGATAGCCGTTCTGACTGGTGTGAAGTTATATCTCATTGTGGTTTTAATTTGCATATCTCTGATGATTAGTGATGTCGTCCATCTTTTCACATGTGCTCTTTGGAGAAGTGTCTATTCAGGTCCTCTGCCCAATTTTTAATTGGATTAGTTTTTTTGGGAGGTGGTTGGTGTTGATTTGTTTGAGTTCTTTGTAAAGTTTGGATACTAACTCCTTATCAGATGTATCATTGGCAAATATGTTCTTCCATTCAGTGGGTTGTCTTTTTGTTTTGTCAGTGGTTTTCTTTTCTATGTAAATAACTGTATAGGGTGCTGGGTGGGTTCTTGAAATAATAAGGGGAACACTTTGTGAAATATAAAATTGTCTAACCACCAAGCTGTATACCTGAAACTAATATAGAAGAGTAATGAATGTACACTCTAATCGAAAACAAACTAAGAAATTAATTTTTTAAAACATGTGGTTGACTTGTGCCTACAGTTACCTTCATGGCCTCAGCACAAATTCTCAGGTCAGCTCATTCTCCTCCTTGTGCTCATGTCTTCAGGTTCTCTGCTACAGTAATTGTTTTGAATAGGCATGAAGGAGACAGATTTCTGCCTAAAAATGACCTGATTTTGGAATACTCCTACTTTAAAGACAAATTCCATCTGGTCAGGGAGCAACTGGGAGACTTGAGTAGTCACCAGGAAGGAGTGCTTTAAAATGGAATCTTAAATGAACACATAGTACCTAAATGTGAGGCCTGCCAAGTCTAACTCTGTATAGGTCTGGCCTAAAATAAAGAGGTGTGTGTTGTTCCAAAAAATGATATTGTTAGTGGCAGATTATAAGTTCTATCATCACACAGTCAGTTTGTAGCCAGGTCAGTCACACAGTTTGTCTTAAAGATGTTTCCAGTTGAGAAAAATCTTAATTTAAATTCTTTTTATTTGAGAGGATTAATATTTTTGTGGCCTGCCCTGACCTTCTAAATGCTACCAAACATCTTAAGGAATAAGTATTTTCATATTGAGTGCTGCACAGAAAATATTCCTGGAATTTATATTCAGAATTAGGAACTTTGTCCATTTGGCCAGCATGTCAACTTCAAATTTTCCTAACTTGACATTCAAAAATAAGCATGTTAATATATAGAACATGTATTATAGTAATGTACACTTGAAACCTGTATGACCCAATTAACCAATGATACCCCAATAAATTTAATTAAAAAATAAGCATGTTTATTGTTTGATGCTTTCTTCTTTGACTTTAGGATCCTGAGAGAAGTCACTTGGTCCTGATTGCTGGGGAGCCATTGGGAGAACCAGTTGTCCAACATGGTAAGCCCAAAAGATATATCCATTGAAGCATTTTGGAGTATTTTTTGTTTTGTTTGTTTTTAACTTTTTAAAATTCAGACATTTACATTATTCTATGACCTATTCATGTTTAAATACAGCCACAAACATCTATTGACTATTTGGTAGTGAATTAGCTAAGGCCTTTGTTTCTGTTATCATGGAGTGTCCTTAGTTATGTGTCCACAAATGAAGTGCGGGATATCATAGATTGTTGGAATAGGGAATGTCCTTAGGGTTGATGTAGTTATGTCCCTTTTCTAAATGAGGAAAATGAAATCTCAACATTTTACTTATTTACTTAACAGATCCTTGGGCAGCATTTACTGTTTACTAGGATACATTGAATGCTTTCCAAATATTAATATATTTAATCTTCAGAACAATTGAACCGGTGACCTTTTGCTTTATGAGACAATGCTCCAACCAACTGAGCCACACTGGCTAGAGCTCCAGATGAAATTTCTCTCATGAGCCCCAGATCCATATTTCCGACAATGTATACTAAGCACTTCTGGCAGGAAGCCATTTTATTCTCTCCAGCACCTTCATGTCAAGATATCTAGAAATGAGCTTCTTGCTCTAATCTACCCACAGTCTCTGATGTCCTATGTCTCAATTACCCTTAACCATTCCACCAACAGCCAGCCTCCCAGATCAGACACCTTTTCTATTCTGATGCCAAAATCTTCAAAACCTGCCAATCAGATCACGTTACTCTATTTAACTCTTTGGTGATTCCTTATCACTTGCAGCATTATGTCCAAACTTCTTCTGGTAGATGTAATCCAAAACCCAGAGGGGTCTAGCCTCTTCTACACTTCAGATCCCCCAATTCTTTCCCCACTCCGATCCCTCCTTCCAGCACTGTGCCCCCATCCTCAATTTCTCTAGCATGCTAATCATGAAAATGCCTTTCCTTCGTGTATACTTGTTCAAACATCACCTCCTTTGTGATGTCTCCTTTAAGACCCTCCACAAAGGGGGTCTCCTTTGTGACCCCCTTACTGGACCCTTCCTACCCTTTCTGTACTGATTCCATAGATTTTACATCCATTCATCCTTCAATGTATCACACTGATTGTTACAACTTGTTTTCATATCTATCTGTGTGATAGATTTGAAGTCCTTGGGGGAGAGAGTCTGTCATTTCTCTCTAGCCCCTAGCACAATGTTTATCCTTTAATAGGCACTCGGTAAATACTTGATAGATAGGTAATTGAATGAATGAATGAATGAATGAATGAATGAATGAATGAATCTAGATGCTTTCTGCTTATTTCTCTTTCTATGGTCATCCTATTCCCTCCAACATCCCCAAAGACCTCAACATCATCAAAGCATATTATTCTGTGTCTTTGTTCTCAAATATTAAACTAAAGTGAGCGTCAAAGCCCTGATACACCAACAGTGGTTAAGGAGCTTGACTGTGTGATTCCCTCTAAGTAATATAGTTCTATTTTAATTTGAGTCTCTCTAAGAAAGCCCTTTAGACAAAGAACTTTCATAAAAAGAATGTCAGGAATCTCTGCAGAATGGTAGAAGACATATACTGAATGGACAAATCTGTCATCTGCTTTCAAGACACTGCCAATGCCAGAGGAGTTGGCCTTGTTTATCCAATAGATCTCAGGAGTGATACAGTCCAAGACGGTGTCCCTTTGTTCCTTTAATGTGCAAAGAAAAGGGAAGAGACGGATACTACAGACTTCTGCACGTTTAGCAAAACCTGAGTTCAAACCAACAATTAGACAAAGGGAACAGCAAACTCTGACCCATGAGCCAAATCTACCCACTGCATGTTTTTGTAAATAAAGTTTTATTGGCACGCAGCCATAGCTATTTATTTTCACATTGTCTGTGGCTCCTTTTGCACTTCAACAAAAGAGTTGAGTAGTTAGGACAGACTGTTAGATCACAAAATATGTATTGTATATATTTCAGATCATATATTCAGAATTAGGAACTTTAGGCAAATTATAAATCCTATAATCACATAGTCAATTCATAGCCAGGTCAGTCACACAGTTCCCTTAAAGATATATATATAGATAGATATAGATATAGATATAGATAGATATAGATATAGATATAGATATAGATATAGATATAGATATAGATATATATAGATAGATATCATAAAAGATAGATAGATATAGATATAGATCAGATATATATATGTGATCTAAAATACAGCCCCTAGAGAATCCCAAATATGATGCTTTCTTGACTAGGAATTTTTGTAATCTTTTTTTGTTGTCAACAAACTGTTTACCAGTTTTCAAAAATGACTTAGGCCCATCATGTAAGTACACAGTCTGATATACTGTGTAGACACCAAATTAGGATGTGATTTGCCAATTCTCTGTGCCAGATTGGTTTATTTCTTGATATCAACTAGTGCTATAAAAATAACACTACAGTAAATCTTAAAAGTTCTCATCACAAGGGAAAAAGTGGGTATTAACTAAACTTTTTGTGGTGATCATTTTATAATATATACTAGCCTAAAGTCATTATGTTTACACCTGAAACTAACATAATATTGCATATCAATTATATCTCCAAAATAAAAGGAAGGAAAAATACCCTAACACCTACAAAATGGTTGTAATAGAACCAAACCTAAGAAGGTTTTAATGGGCATTGCCATTGTTGATGACAACCTACAATGGATGAATGAGATGTCATTGCCTTTGCTTATCCAAAGTTTGGTCTTTATAATCAAACACAACCCTAGTCAAGAAACTTATATTACTACCCTTGGGGATTGTACACTGTGCAAATAACCTTTTCCTTTTCAGATATGCCTGGATTTGTTTCAGGTTAAGAGCTCCAGAAACACATATCATTTCTAGTGGTAGAAGAAAATGTTATCATCACACAGAAACATCTGAATGTCTCTTTCTACCTTAGGTCCATTTGTGATGAACACGAATGAAGAGATTTCTCAGGCCATTCTTGACTTCAGAAATGCAAAAAATGGGTTTGAAAGAGCCAAAACCTGGAAATCAAAGATTGGAAACTACTGAGCACAAGAGCAGGTTTCGATGCTTCTAGTATTTTGCCATTTGTGGCATCCATTCAGTCAATGTATTCAATTTCCAAAACTGACTTAGCTGGTGCTTCTGAAGAATTCCACACTAAAGTGATAACATGGTTTTTATATCGATGCCCGTGACATATTTCCTGGCACATATAAATAAATCTAATTGTTGCTCCTTTAAAAGTCAGTGTTCTTCATTGTGACCCACGTCACTAATCTTTAGTTAAAAAAGCATTTTATATATGTTTGCTTTTTTGTGAGTGGATATTTTCTTATTTTTGTGCATGTGTGGGGTTTTAAAGCATTATTTGATTGCTTCTGTGTGTCACCGGCAGTTGGTGTGTGCAGTTGAACACGGCAGCTTCGATACACAGTCATGCCTGTGTGTGGGGGTTTCATGTTACAGGTCATCTGCATTGAAATAATAGCAGTCTTGAGTGTTTGACTCCGTTTTTAAAACGTCTCTGCTATTGGTAGGGATGTAACAGGATTACAGCCAAGACTTCCCTGCATTTTCTGCCAAAATCTGCGTAAGATTTAAAACACATGCTCCTGCAAGCTTCCATGTGAGTTGTGAAAAAAGAATCTCGGACTTGGGTTCCAGCTTTTCTGTAGCTGCAAACATTGTTGGCCACACTAACCTCTTTACAAAGCAGCTAGAACCTGGGGCATAGGGTGGAGAGATTTTTTTAATTTGCTGGACATGAAATGGATTGAAAGTGCTTTCTCAATGCAAGTGGTAAACATGTCCACCTCCTGAGTATTTTTGGATCATGAGAACACTTAACATTTTTTTCATCTCTCTCTGTCTGTGTGCGTGAGATTGTGCAAAAACATACCTTAATGAATTGAAGTTGTTTCATTAGATTTTGATCACAACTGATTATTTGTTCTTCCATGTGAAGTCTTGGGATTTCAAGATTTCCTTCTGGAGAATGCCTTTTGAAACAGTCTTCTCTAGCTTCCTGATGTCAACTTCTTGGTAATCAGTGGATTAAAATGTTCAAAATGTACAGACAGTGGGCAGTGGTGAATATTTTCATGATGTCTTATCTGCAATTGGTGCAAGACTCCAGTTATGAACATGGACCAGTGAAGGTAGGTGAGCTCAACTTTTAATGCGATACAGATATTTTTAATTGGCTTATATGGTGGACTTTCTTTATTTGCACCCTCCATTTGAGTGTTCTGTTTTTTAGGCTTCCTATGATTCTTGTCATGGGTGTTTGAAAATGCTGGGGGTGTTTTTGAAGATGTAAAAGAACATAAATGATCCCTGCCTGGTATGGCTCAGTGGACTGAGTGCCGGCCTGCGAACCAAAGGGTCGCCAGTTTGATTCCCAGTCAGGGCACATGACTGAGTTGCAGGCTAGGTCCCCAGTAGGGGGTGCGCAAGAAGCAACCACACATGGATGTTTCTCTCCCTCTCTTTGTCCTTCCCTTCTCTTCTCTAGAAATAAATAAATAAAATCTTTTAAAAGGGGACATAAATGAATTTTCTGGAAACTTTGCAGATGGGGAAGCTTCCCCTCAATTGTATATGTGGATAGCATAGTGATTTTCCAATGAAGCTCTGACTTGTTTTTGTAACAGACATAAATTTGTTGGCCATTTATTTTCAGTTTGTTTGTGGGCAGCAAATGTTACTTAATTTAGTTAGATAATTATCTACTTTCCACAGAAATTCTCTATCTGGTTTTCCAAATTACCCATTGCCACTATCTAGACAAATATTTTCTCTGATGTTCACTTGGTTTTGTGCTTTTTGAAATGTGTAAAATTCAACAGTAATTGAATCTTTGGTTCTATGAGCAAGCATTAAATAGAGCCCAATAGACTGAGAGTAATGCCAAAAAAATTAACTGGGATGTTATGGACTGAACAATATTTTACCCACTTTTGTGTATTTCATAGATTATATTTTTTCAGCTTGTGAATTTGAAAATGATTCTGATATAATTGCTTTGACTTAAGTGTTGCTAAATCATGATTGATTTAGGAATTTCTGGCTGTGAGCAGACAGTGAAATGTGGGTTTGAGTTTTTTTGTAGCTATCACTAAGTCATGCATTTTCACTAGGGGTGATGGTGCCCCCAATGGGAAATTGGCTCTTGGGGCTGAAAAAGTGTTAATCTTGTTATGTATAAAGCACAGAAAAACGCAGTACATAAACTGATATACAATATATCTGTAAAGGGTGAACTCTGTGTAAGGGATAGAGAGTTACCCTGTCCAGCAGTTTACGCTTTTCTAACTTTCCAGGTTCCAGATATGCATGGGAGAGGTCACTGTTATTCAGTGCCCCTTCATTGCCACCAGCCTGGATGCTGGATCTCAATGCCAGGTTACAGGTGCAAAGGAATCTATTTGGAGCCTATGTAACAGGAGGGAAAAAATCGGACTTGTCTGAAGCAAGTAAGACTTTCCAAGCTGTTCAGCTTTTTAAGTGCACAAAACTCAGGTTTAGATGTGCTGAGTTCATGAAGTTGCACTTTTCCCCCTTTTATTGCATGGAGCTGTACGATGTTTCCATTGTACTTTGAAAACATCAATGTATTTGATGGGACAAGAAGAGACTGATTTGTTAGAATTAAGTACTATTCTTGAGATTGTTCAGCTCCTTTTAAAGAGCACAGACATCAAGAATTCTTTAGGTGTCCTGAGCACAATGAGGTTTTAAATGTTTCAAATTTACTGCTAATACATAAACTTATTTAATGGGGCAATGGAGAAAGCAGTTCAATTCGCATGTGACAGACAACTTGCCCTTACACAAGGAAGACACAGCATGGTAGGCTTAAAAATATTAGTGATTTCCTTCAAATATATTAGAATTTCCCTTAAAAAGCAAAGCTACCTATACTCAGCTTATATCCACCGAATCCCCAGCTAAATTAAATATTTCTGATGTGAAGGAAAGGTTGCCTATATAGTTGAATAGAAGTTTTGGTAGAGATGTGACAAAGTGGTGAGGGAGGGATTATAAGGTTTCTCATATTGACTATAAGACTTTTCCTCTCCCTCCAACTTTTTCTTAAGAAGAAATCTAAGAAGAAATTTGTTTCTTAGTGTTCATGTTTCTCTTGTTAAAATTTAGTAGAAAAGCATATTCAGGATAGTAGTGGTTAGGACACTGGGATAAGAGTTTTATTTTTTGCTTTTTGAGATGAATATGTTTTATTTATTATAAGACATTAAGACATTTTCAGGGTCCTTCTCAGTAGTAGGTCCATGAGAAGGTTGTTCTTTCTACCCTCCTCTCTTCTAACAACCTTTTTTCCAGAATGCACGGTGGTGCCAATTCTATCCCTTGATTGCCCTTCCCCCATTGTACTCACTTTCTTTGGTTTTTTAATTTTTTTAAAGATTTTATTTATTTATTTTTAGAGAGAGGGGAAGGGAGGGAGAAAGAGAGGGAGAGAAACATCAATGTGTGGTTGCCCCTTGCACGCCCCCTACTGGGGACCTGGCCCACAAACCAGGCACGTACCCTGAACAGGAATTAAACAGGTGACCCTTTGGTTCACAGGCTGGCATTCAATTCACTGAGCTACACCATCAGTGCTGTTCTCACTTTCTAGCCTTGAACATTCTCCTGGTTTTTTTTTTTTCCAGTTTTTTTTTTAACATTTTTTATTGTTGTTCAAGTATGGTTTTCTGCCTTTCCCCACCCAGCCCTTCCCACCTCCCTAGCCCTCCCCATTTCAGTTTAGATTAGAGTTGCCTCTACTGTAGTTACATAAGTCTGTGGACATTTTTTTCCATGGCAACCATGCAAACAGCTACTAATACCTTGGATAATTGTGCTTAATACCATTAGAGTAAAATACATCCTAATTTCATTAATCTTGCCACTTATACTTAAGATAGCTATTTGGAGTAAGCAGTGCATGGAATTTGTGAATTGAGATAAATATATTTGAAAATCTCACCTTGAATATACCGTATTTACTGTTTAGCTGCTAAGTTTCTCAGTCTAGGTAGAGTATATTTTCTTCTAGAAATAAGGCTAACCCAATGCCTATTTTTGACTCAACAGTATAATCAGAGTAACCATCTAGATGTGGGATCTATTTCTGTGTTTATTTTGTTGAGCTTTTTAAAATACAGGTAGGATAGTCATAGAAAGTGGCACAGGTTATGCCCTGCACAACTCTAGGACTCTCCATCCACATAGACTCCCGTGTGCCTGTGACAATCCTGAGTATGATCGTATGGACATTCTGGGCAAAATACCTGCAACCTCACTGTCCTGTTGTTCACATTGATCTTCTGGCCAGCACTATTTCTGGTGTATTTGATAAGCTACTAAGGGAAGCCATCCTCCATAAATCTTTTCAAAGTCACTGATGCAGACATATCAATAGAGTGGTGAATGAATAATTCCGGGTCATGGTATGCTTTCCCAACTCTTTTTTGGCTAAATGTGTTCCGTTCTCCCTCATACGTCCTTTTAGCCTCTTCTTCCTTAACTTCAGTGGTGGCAGAATATTGCTGGGTGTTGAAGTCATTCAGCCACTGTGTAAGACTGGAGTAAGTCTGAGATCTACAGCAATGTGAGATAACTAACTTTCATGAGAAAGTCAGATAGCTGACAAGACTTCATAATTTTTGTGCCACTTGCCTTCTTCCAAAATTGTCTCTAAAGTGAATGGAATAAAGAGGACTGAGGTCCACCTTCCATATGTAACTCCAGGAAGCAGACCCTCCCCACTTCCCTCCCTATTCCCACTTCCAAAGTAATGCACAAGAAGGTCCATTGGCTTTGTTGTTAGTCATATGGCCCAACAAGCTCTGGTCCACTTTTTTATCAGGCACAACTCTGGGCATAAAAGGCATTTACAATGCTTTCCATTAACTTCTTCTTCATTTATTACTTTAAAGTTTAATGTTTTGAATTACGTGCTTCTATACACAGACCTAGTCTATCCTAGCTACTCACTTTTAACTAGTGGTTGAAGCTTTTATATCACTATAGCATATTATTGGTATTCAGGATACTGCCTGCATCTTATATCTTGAATATAGTACTTCTTTGTATGACTTATTTTTTAATCTAAAAACCTGATTTCAACTTGTGGGTAAATCTTTACTCTAGACTCCTAAGAGCTCTAGAAAAAAAACAGTAAAGCTGAATATTGAACAGCTTCCATTATGGAACTCCCCTTGGGACAGGTTTATAAATACAATTGTGAAATGAAAATATAGTATTTGGACACATGGATGCTTCCATGTAGAACCTGGTAAGATCTGGAACTCTGGGGTAGAATCGCTGAAGGAGGAAGATACTCAGGGTTATTTCTGCTGCTCAGGAGGCTCCTTCTCCCTGAAAAAGGAAAGCTGTGCATTCAGTTCAGTCAACATTTCTGGAATGTCTTGCATGTGCCAGACACATGAGTGGAAATGATATTTTTTATAAAGTGCAGAGGTCTCAGTTATTTGCACGTCTTACCAACAGCCAAAGAGGTCACTTCGACCTGTAGGAAGGATAGTTTTAATACCAAAAACTTTAAGTTAACACTGTCAGTTTTAATAATGAGCCTCCTCTTGCCATTCATTGTTACCTAATAATTATAACACTCACATGGAGAAAAGTATTGGTTTCCCGAAATCTAGATTTGGCTAAAAGTGTTTCTGGAGAGAGAAAAGTGTCGTGTATGGACTAGTGCTATGGCAGATATTTCGTTGCTGCATCCTGTTTTCACTCTGGAGAGAGTTAGGAAGAGTGTAATTTTGGTTGAATTAATACCCTGAGTTCATCCTAAAGAAGAGACTCCCTCCAAAGAACAGAGTGGGATGAAAAAGTAAAAGCAGGCTTTGTGATGGTGTGCTTGGTTCATGACTACACTGTCCCAGCAAGACTCGGGATCCCTCTGCATCTTAGATGATGCAGGGGATGTTGATCAGGAAGAGGAGGGCACTAGATGTTGACATGGGACCGATGCATGTTTAGGAAGAAAGGCGAAAGGGGCAACACAGCAGGACTGCCTTGTACAAAGGATGAAGAGGTTTTTTCATAAACATCCTCTGCCCATCCAATGGCTTATGTTATACTAAGGTTGAAATAGGACTGTAGGAGCTAATTATTGCCTCAATAATAGTGTGTAAGAAACCAGTCCAAATTGCAGTGGCTTCAAACATCATAAATCTGTTGTCACTTACGTTTCTGTGGCTTGGCTGGGAGGCAAGAGTCAAGGCATAGATTGAGTGTAGATCTGCCCCACATGTCTCTCTTCCTCCTTGGATAAGTGGGCTAGCACGGACAGGTGCTTGTGGTGATGGTGGAAGTGTAGGAGAACTGTGGATTCATAACTACATTTCAGTCCTCTGCTTGTATCACCTCTTGTAACCCCCTATTTCTCAAAGCAGGTCACATGTCTCAGCATCAATGAGGCTGAGAAATAAGACTCCTTCCTTGGTGGGGAGAGATGTGGGGGAGGCACTGAAATTGTTTTTTAACAATAACCTACTTATCATAAAGGCTTTGGGTTGTTTCCTTAGACATTGGACCCTTGATCTTCAGGATCAGTGATAAAGATCTGAACTCAGGAATGTATACTCTTGGGGGTTATTCAGAGGATTCTTTTAAAGTTTTGCCACTCAAACCCATCCCACACTCACATGCCCCCACATTTCCTAAGCACAGATACATCAAATGGGAGCAAAGGCATTTGAGTAGAGCACAGATTGAAAACATGTAAAGTGGGGCATACATATCTCCCCAAGTTCCTGCTAGACAATATGCCTGGGGAGAAAACCACTGATGACAGTAATCAAATTGGTGGTTGTGAAGCTCCCAGCCATCTTAGCCCTCTAGTATCCCCTAAAATACCCAGACGGCTATTCAAACACACTCAGAGAAATGCATGCACACATGAGCACACACACGCACACACTTTCCCTGCATGTGTAGTTCCTTTCCTTAGTGTAAGTTTAATTAAGCACCCTGGGTTTCTCATATATGTGCATTTAAATATAGAACTGCATAAGTAAAAGAGTTGCTGGTAGTATGAGGCACTCCACACCCCCTCCAAATGGCCAGATTTCTGGATTTCAGAACAGCAGGACCAGGCCTTTTGGTGGTTCCAGCTGAGCATCCAAAGCAGCTGTAGCCACAACAGTGATTATTAGCAAGTGCCCAAGATTGGTATTCTCTGTACTGTTAGGTGCCATCTATTATGAGTAAGGCTCACCCCTAATAAAACGCAGAGGTTTAAAAAGTGGGTATTTTTTTCTTCATCCACCTATAAAGATATACATAAAGCCTGAGCAGATACTTTTAAAATTGGCCTTTTACCTTAAAATACCCCCAAGAAATGTTTTTGAAAAGAAAAGAAAAGGCTTGCCCTTGATTTACCCTGGAGAAGTTTTTCTCTTTTTAATTTTATTTACCCTGATTGGAGTTGCCCCATCTCGCTCTTTTCAAATCCACCTCTCTGGTTACTAAGGAGAATCAAGGGCCAGTAAACAGAGACCTGTAAACCCCAGCACAGGACCAGATGCCCTGCCCCTTGAGAAAGAAAAAAAAAACCCAAGTGAACTTTATTGAGTGCCCACTCTGTACCTGACTATTTCCCACATATGACCTTGGCTAATCTCCATATCAGCTCTATAAGGTGAATATTATTCACATTGCCATCTCTAAATAAGGAAACCAAAGCTTAAGGATGGCCAACAATTACCCCCAGTCAAGGAGCTAAAAAAGGAGCAGTGCCTGGATCAACCAGCTTAGTTTATTTTTTTTTAAGTTACTATGCAGTAAAATCAACATCATTCCATCTTGATGTGTGGTTCTCTGAATTGTAACACGTTAGATTTGTGCAATCACCACTGCAACCAGGATAGAGAAAATTTTCATTTATGCTACCTTTTTATAGTCACACCCTCCCCCAACCTCGGATCTGTTCTCTATCACTATTGTTTTGTTCTTTTGAGACTGTCATAAATGGAGTTGTACAGTGTGTAATCTTTCGAGATTGCTTTCTTTCACTCCCAATGCCTTTGAGACCCATTCAAGTTGCTACGTGTACCCTGATTCATTCTTCTTTATTGCTGAGTGGTATTACATGGAATGGGTACAGCTCAGTTTGCTTAACTATTCACCCACTAAATGACACGTGGGTTGTTTCCAAACTATAAACATTCATGTCGAAGTTTTTCCCGTGAACTGAAGTCCTCATTTATCAAGGGTAAATTCCCAGAAGTGGGACTTCTGGGTCATATGGTGACTGTATGTTGAGCTTTATAAGAAACTGCTAACACATGTTCCAGAGTGCTATGGCCGGTTTTGAACACTCGAATCCATGCTCTCCTCTGTCCAATCAGTTAGTTGTCTGTCTAGAGGACAGAGGGGTTTATTGTATCAGGCAAAGCTTCCCTTCGGGAGATGTTATTTCCACATGGGAGTAGCAGGAGGCAAAGTCAGAAAACTTCAACTTGGACTCACAAGATTAACGTGGGCTGAACAGATTCCTTGACAGGTAGAAGAGTGGGAGAGGGGAAAAGGAACAAGGGCAGATATCTGTGGAGAACAGCTGGGGACCTGTTGGTACAACCTGGGTCCTCCTACCCAGAGAGAATTTGGTAGTTTGGGCTAAGCCTTAAATATCAAGTTAAAGATGTAATGCAAAAATGCTCTTCCAGAGAAAAGGAAGTTGCTAGGAGGTGGAGGGAAGAGGAACTATTTATACTGCAACCTGATCCATCTCCCTAAACCCACTACAAAGGACTGTGCCCCCAGCCCACACTTGTAAATCCCTAAGCAAATCTAGGGAAACTTATGTGAAATGTGTTCCCTTCATAGTTAACCCAGAAGCTTCTGCATTTTCCACAAATACAAATTCCATTGACCCCGACCCCTTATGAGCAAACTTCCTGAAGACATTGCCAGCACAGTTTGGCAAAATAACATCAGCAGTTTGTAAAACGCGTGGGAACGTAGTCTCAGAGCCACAGTTCTCAAGAGGTCCAGCGAGGAGCTTTGCAAAGCTAGTCTCCTTTTCCATATCTAGAACAGGAGGGCTCTTAGCAGCATGGGACTGGAACGGCCCGAGAAAAGCTCAGAGCCAGGATCCGAATCCAGTCATGTACTCTAAGCCATGCTCCTTGAACTTGACATCTATGTTTCTATTCTCATTTATACTTTCTTTCAAATATTTTATAGCCTACCTTGTAAAAGGATTATAATTTACACTTCCCTCTTGAATTCCAGTAGGTGAAAGCAGTGGCTATTATTTTTAAATCTATTTCTGACAAATGGGTTGTTTTGGCTTCTTGGGAATTTGAGCAGCAATTGATTCTGTTATCTGGGATGAGACAGCTGACCCACTTGTGCTGTTTAGCCTGGAAAACAATACTGTTGGTCTTCCATCTTGAAAAAGTCATACACATTGGGAACTAGTCCACAAACAACTGATCAGATGACTTGAGTTAAGAAAACACTTAGAAAGTCCAGTCACCAAGATACTCATGCAAGTATTTTGAATGCAAGGTATAATTCAAAGGGGCTTAAAGAATAAGACTATTTCTAAGCATTCATCTACAATTTTGTCCCTATTGAATGGATTCATACGTAGCTCAAGCACTCGCCCAGGTTTTTGCACCAGCAGGAACAATCCGCCAAATTAGTGGTTCTCATTAAAATTGCCTGGGAAGGCTTTTTAAGTAAACTTCTTATTTTGAAGTAATTTTAGATTTATAGAAAAATTACAAAGATAGTAAAGAGAAGTCCTGTACATCTCTCACCCAGCTTCCCCTAAGACTAGTTAACGTTCAGGAAATTAAGAAAAGAAATCTGTTGGCAAAGCTGCCATTCAGACCCATAAACTGAGAATCTCTGAGGATAGGATCCAAGCATCAGTGTTTGTTCGAAGCTCCTCCCCAGGTAGGTTCAAGGTGAAGCCAAGGCTGAGAACTGGTGCTACAAAATCTTATTTCTCCAAGGATGGTCTCCCAACCAAAAGCATCACTGTCACCTGGGAGTTTGTTAGAAAGGCAATGTCCTAGGTCTCACCCTAAACCTACTGCATCAGAATCTGTATTTTAATAAGATCACCAGGTAATTAGGATTCATGTTCAGTTTTGAGAAACACTAATCTATACAAAAGACTAAACACATTCCACAAACCTGGGCCCAATCACTATTTGTCAAATTCATGGATGTATTATCTTTTCATCAGATATTTATTAAGTATTTAGTATGTGAAAATATGAACCAGACATATGTATTCTACCCTCATAGAGACTGCAATCTAGTAAGCAGAATGCAATTTGTTCATAAATAATATCGTTTAAGGTAAGGGCATCATAGAACGTTTGATAGAAGAAGTGATACTTGATTTGGACTTAGAAGGAAGACACCTGGAGATACTTAAAAGATAAGTGACGTAGTTTGACAAAATGGATAGCCGTGGGGTTAACATGTCTATAGCAATTTGCTTATTCATACATTTAATGCATATTAATTTAGCTCTTATGATTGCCATGTGAATAAGACACATCATCAGTGCTCCAGTGGCCCTTACAAACCCAGTGGGGAAGACAAGCACTGAGCAAGTAAATCATTCATTACTGTGAGTGTTGGTTAGCACTGGAAATAAGGATAGGGTGCTAGGAATCCATGTGACAGAGGGATCAGACCTGGCCAGGGATGGGAGTTGTAGGGGAGGTTTCCCTAAGAAAATAACACCTGGCTGAGAAAGGTTTAGCTACATAGAGCATGGAGGGCATCCCAAGCAGAGGGAACAGATGGACTAGGGCCAAAGCAAGTAGAGATAAACAAAAGAGAAAATCAATGTAATGGATGGTCAGTAATATTTCACTGTTCAACTCTCTAGTGTTTTCCATTGTCTCCGTACTTGGATACAAGTAGCCTGGCCTACAAGGTTCCAATCCTTCCTCTGTTTTAAACAACTATATTGCTGTACGATTTACATACTATGAAATTTACTCATTCACCTGTTTTAAGTAATTCAATTATTTTAGCAAACTTACTAGTTGTGCAGCCATCATCCATATACAATCCCTTATGCCCTTTTACAATTAACACTCATTCCCACTCCCAGCCCCAGGCATCCAATCATCTATTTTTTGTCTCTTGGGTAATACCTAGGAATGGCATTGGTTGGTCATGTGGTAAATTTACGTTTAACTTTTTAAAGAACTGCTGAACTCTTTTTCAAAGTGACAGCACCATTTTACAGTCGCATCAGCAATGTCTGAGGGTTCCCATTGCTCCGCATCCCTGACAACACTTGGTATTATTAGTATTTTTGCCTATAGTCATCCTAGTGGAGGTGCAATGGTAACTCACTGCAGCCATCTCTCTTCCTAATTTTGCTAGCCCCTCCACTTTTAAACCTTCTCTGTGCCCAAGCAAAATGAACCTTCTACTGTTTTTTCAGTGGAGCTCCTTGATATCCCCCAACATGCCCTTGTTTACCCTTTGAACGTGTTACTTGACTAGCTATTCAGGGGATGAGAGGAGAGGGGATGGAAATTTAGAATTCAAATAGTAAGATACAGAAGGCCTTTGATTTCCCCACAACATGGACACTTACAAATCCCTTGTACAAACCCAGCCACCATACCTTTCCAGACATCTTGCCTGTCATCTTAGTTACAGTGATGCTCATGCTTCCTCAGGGGAGAATGCTATAATGAACTTATACGTTAACAAAAGGAAAAATAGCTACTTTTCATATTATACTGCAGAAAGCAGTATACATTTAAATAATGATAAAATCCTATTATAAAAAATTTAAACTTTACAGTTTAGAAACTGGCTTGTGGTAACCAAGACATCAGACAAGGATTTATTATTTAGGAGTGAAATTGCTAACCGTCTTGGATCAATTATGCAAAAATAGATGCTGCTGTAATAAAAAGCAGAGATCTGATCATCTTATTTCACTTCCTTCTTCTTACTGACTGTGTTTTAATTATTTTCGTTTTGATTAGCACTTCCGTTAGAAAATAGGAAGAAATTATGAGCAACTTATTTGGCAAGGGTTTAGTTATTGCAATCATTGAAATCAGAGGTTTAAATGTGTATTTGGGACTATAACACTTTTTAATTGTATTTTTGTCTTGTCCAAGCATATAACAAAGTTAATTATACAAAAATCAACCAGTGCAGAAACGCTATTGGAAACAAACCACCGTTGTTGACTGTGAGTATATGCCCCCAATGAATAAGTTGTCAGGTTACTGCTTATGTTGAATTGTTAGTACTTCCACTTATAATAGCAAAATGACTGCCTGCAATTTCTCAGTTCTTTCATGCTAGGTTTTAAATTATGAGGCTTAAAGTGTGCTTAAATATCTCTGAGTTTAAGCAAATTTTGCATTTTTTATGATGAGGCAAGTCACACAAGCCATTCAATACCTTTAATTCAATCCAGAGACTTGATATTTTCTCTTGAGTTCTACAGTTGGATAGTTTAAAATTATTTCTGATATTGAAGTTGGAACCCATAAGAACTGGGAAGCTATCTACATCAGTCTGTGTTTGGGGATGGTATTGAATGAAATTTGTCTTAATAAATAAAAATCATTTCAATATAGTAGAATTTTAAAAAGATTTAAAAACCTATTCGATTGGTTTCATTACTTTCATATAGAAGCAGTGTTGTAAAAAATTTTACTTTGAAGATTCAATTGAATATGAAGTAGTTATTCTGCCCAACCAGAAGGGGCAATGAATGATCAGGAAATGAGGGACTGCTGACAAATGAGCCTTAATGGAGAATCACTAAATGTCAGAGCTGCTTATTGTTTCTTCCCCACATTTTTTTAGATGAAGAAGCTGTGGAATGCTGCTTAAATTCTATGCCTATTCCGCAAACCCTATCTATGCTCTTCAAGTTTCTTCCTCCTCCCACTCCTAGAAAATAGTATTTATTCAAAGTTCACAGATAAGTGAGAAATTGGAGATCCCAAGCAGTCCTGCTGTCTACAGACTCATGTCATTCTCTACGAGCCTCCTGTTTCAGAGGATGACCCTCTCATCCACTCACCCTGTGTCCACTTATCTCTGGAACTTCTGTCAAAGTAGTCCCTCTAGGCCCTTGCTTTCTCTCTCCCACATTCATGTTCATTTTCTTCCCCTCTCTTCGCTATTCCCCTCAGCTCATAAACATATTCAGTATTCTCCCACACTTATTAAAAACATGCACATACAAACACACGTTCACATCTGAACTTGCAAGCAAGATGACCTTCTAAGTTCCCGCTTTGAGATGCTTTGTAATCCATAGCAATGATAGATACAATATAAAATTGGTCAAAGGACGATAAATATCTGCCTATGGAAACATTTGCAGAAATGGTGCCCAAAACATGAAGCTGAAAAATATCAGCAGATTCATCATATACTTTAAACTTACACTATGTTATAGGTCAGTTATGTCTCAATAAAAACAAGTTTTAGAAAAACATTAAGCTGAAGCTGCAGAACTGACGGGCTCTGAGGCCGGAAGTGCAGGCCGCCAAGAGTTCAGCTCCAGTGGGTCATGGGCTCCGGAGTGCACTACATCGGATACATGAAAGTCAAGGAGGAGTTACTGCTCCTTGCTGCCTGGACCTGTGTCATCTGTGAAACTGCTTAACTAGGGACAAAGGAGGAAGCAGATCCTTCCTTGCAACCAAAACTTGTGCTAAGCTGATCCCCATGTCACAGATACTCAACACGGTTCTGGATTTAGGGCCCTGCAGGTCAGGCGGTACAACCACAGAACTTGTAAATGATGAAGAAAGAATAGTGAGAAAGCAAAACGAATGTCCCAATGAAGATGAAACTACCAAACAAGGTTCCAAGTCACACAGAGGTAGTTATTTCTAAGAAAGACAGCCAATAAAATGAATAATTAGGATATAAATCATACATGTGAAGTTAAAAGTGTTGAAGAAATGCTTACAATAAGCATATTTAGGACCATTGAAGAGATAACAAAAGGAATCATGTAAAATAAAATGACATGCAGAAAAACATACAGAAATGAAACAAAAAGCACATAAGAAAGAGAACGAAATAGAAATATTTAAAATTAGACATATGATTGAAATTAAAAGCTTACAGAAAGAAACTCTAGACTCACACAACTGGAGAATTGGTGATTGGGGCAATGGATTTAACTTGCCCACAACACATTAAAATGAGGAAAAAAATAGATAAATGTGAAAGGGCAATTGAGAGACATACAAAATAATTAAAAGGCTCCAATGTATGTCTAATAAGTATTTCAAAAAAGAGACTAGAGACAATATAATACATGGAATAATGAAAAACAGAGTGACTGAGAAAAGAATTAAAATGTTTAAAGAGGGGGTGGCCTCAGATTAAAACTTCTACACAGGTTTCTGTCTTAGCTTCTCAACTCTGCCATTGTAGAATGAAGGCAGCCAAAGACACTGCATAAATTAATGGGCATGGCTGTGTTCCAATAAAAATTTATTTATAAAAATAAGCAGGCAACCAGCTGAATTAGGCCAGGGGGCTATAGGTTGACAATCTATTATCTAGAGAATTAACTATTGTTTATGTTTTCACGTATTATATATGTGTTAAATTATATGTGATTAATTAACAATGATTAAGTATGATGCATATTATACATAAATAAATAATTTAAAAAGAGGTATAACTGAATTATACATGATCTGGACCAAGCGCTTCTGAGTGCCCATGTTTGGACAGTCAGTATCCATCATCACATCTAAAAAAAAATCCTCCTCCCAAAACACTGATGCATGATGCTGATTCATTCAGGCCTGATATACATCTACATCATTGGTTTTGATATTTGCATAGTATTTTATTGTATACATGTATCATTATTTATATAACCACACCCCTAATTCTGAACAATCAGGCTGCACACTGCACGTCTTTTATTGGCTGAGTCTTTTTTTACTCACAAATCCAGAAACCCAGTCAGTAAATACAATTTGTTCAACTGTGTGGAAAGCAAATTTTCAGCATAAACTCTAAAAGTGTATTTTATCAGAAACAAGCCATGTCTTTGAAATAGTAAACAAGTTTAAAGAGAAAAACAGCTCAGAGGATTAGAAGTCAGAAAACTCAGGTTATTAGGATCTTAAGATCTTTTTTCCTTGTGTGACTATAGGCAGGGTCCCCAGGACTTTGTGGGTCAGTTTCTCAAACAAATAATAGAGATGAAAACAATTATGATTGGCTCCTATCACAAAAAAATAGTACAACTTGAAAATACATATTAATTCCTTGTGACTACTGTACCAAATTACCATAAACTAGTTGGGTTAAAACAATAGAAATGTACTCTCTTCCAGTTCTGGCATCCAGAATTCAGAAATCAAGGTGTCGGCAGGGCTCTGCTCCCTCTAAAGGCCCTTGGAAGGAATCCTTCCTTGCCTCTTTCAGCTTCTGATAGCTCCAGGCCATCTCTAGCTAGTGGCTGCATTACTTTCATTTCCGCCCCTGTCTTTACAAAATCTTCTCCTTTGTATTTGTGGCTTCCCCTCTTCTGCCTCTTGCAGGGACACTTGTCTTTGTATTTCGGGTCCACCCAGATAATCCGGGAGGATCTCATCTCAAGATCCTTAACTTTATGACATCTGCAAAAACTCCTTTTCCCAAATCACATTTACAGGTTTTGGGGCTTAGGGCGTAGTTATATCATTTTGAAGTCCACCACTGTTTTGAAGTGTTCTGAGAATCCAGGGTGACTAAGTAATTCCTTTGATTCAATCATATGTGAGCAGAATGTGAATCAAAAATATTAGTTTGTCTTCCCTAGGGAGTGGTGCACATTTGAATCATCTCTCTACTTTTCTTTCAGCTCTATTTACATTTTTCAGTGTTAGCAATGAAGGTTATCAGACAAAGTAAAATTTTAGTAACTTGCTCTTGAACCAGTATTTTTTTTTGGGGGGGGTCGTTTTTTTTTCAAGCAGTCAACGTTAGAGCAATCTGAACAGCAAATTAGGGCAGCTTCTGGTTTGGAAGAACTGCTGCAAATCACTCACTTCGAGGACTGGAAGCTGTGGAGATGCCGACTGAAACTGAAAAGTTTTGCTAGCCCAGATTCTCGCTCAGCATCCCATCGGTCCACCAGGTTTGCGGCAACTTTCTATGACGTGGAAACATTAAAAGGTAGGTGTGTGTGTGGAGGCCAGTCCTTTCTCTTTCTCAAATAGTAAAAATTATACCAGCCTCTTCCAAAAGTTTGAGCATGGCAGCATGTATTAGAGAGAGGAACAGGGTGTGTTTGATTTCATAGCTTTGGGGTTTGCGGAGAATCCTGGTTTGCTATATCTACTCTGCAAAGAAATATATTCAATATGATTTTGAGCTTAAAAAATGAACACAAAAGAACACTTCAGATTATAGAAGTATATTTCACTCAAAGACATGAGGGCAAAACAAACCCAGAAAGATGATGCTTAATAGAAAACATATCAATGAGTTTACTTAAAAAAATAAAACAATCTAGGTATTCATCAATAAGGGGCATTCTACTGCTATACATACGTGAGTAAAAACTAATAGCTTAGGTGTAGCTTTTTATTTCTTCACTATTCTATAATTTTTTTAGTAAAAAATGAAAAGTAGAAGTTGGAAGCTGAGTTGTAATAATGCACACTGATATTACTAGGAGAATAATGGAGGGGGGATTCTTCCGGGGTGTCCAACCTGTGGCCCATGGGCTGCATGCATCCCAGAATGACTATGAATGCTGCCCAGTGCAAAATCATAAATTTACTTAAAATATTATGAGATTTTTTTGTGATTACATGTCACAATGTATTTAATGTATAGCCCAAGACAACTTTTCTTCTTCCAGTGTGGTGTAGAGACACCAAAAGGCTGGACACCCTGAGGAAATAATCTAAACTTCAGACTATAAAATAACTTAATTTGAAATAAAGGGAATGTTTGTTCCCCGTAAGGCATGTTGGTTCTTTATCAGAAAACCACTGTCTGGATGTACTGTGCCATAATGAATAAAATGTTAGCTAGCTAAAACTTGTGTGGCCTCCAATTAGGCATTTAGCTTTTTTATGACATGTCAAAACAATGCAAGAAGCCGCTGTGGCATTGTTGGCCTTACATTTTAGATTTGCTGAAGATATGATTACCTGATGATGGATTATATCTGTTCAATAATTCAAATTGACCACTAAGCCAGAATTATTCTCTTCTTTCTTTCTAGAGTTATCTCCACTTTTGCCATTTCTAAAAGGATGAAGCAGTTTGCACAGGTCGCTGTTGTTGGCTGTGGGGACAGCTGTGTGTAGGCAGGGATAAATCCCTCAGCTGTACCGCGGGCATGAGTGTGTAGAGGATTCTTTGTGCTTGTGGGACTGTGTGTCTAAATGAGTTGAAATCATTGAAACCATGGCCTACAACCCACTTTAGCCAGAGGTTTGAAGCTGTAGTTGTTTCTCTGTGGTAAATTTGCACGGACTTTCTGAAAGCAAAGAGGTCAGACCTCACCTGAGATCCAAGGCCTTAACCAGGTTACCTGTGTGAAGGCTTGAGGTGAGCCTGGAGATATCTGTCAGGATGGAGTTGACAAGCATTACCATAAAACCAAGATTAGGTGATTTTAAAAAGTCAGCGACATTGACATTTTTTAAGGAGGAAACCATAAAAAGTGTAAAACTATTTAAAAAAACCCCAAAACTCTAAAATGTTTTATTATGCGGGGGATCATCTAAAGTTTTCATAAGGTAGAAGCAGTAAATAATCAAATGGGCATGATATGTCCGTTGCAATTGGTTAACAACTCTCCCTCATGGATTTCAGGGTGATCTTGGAGGCAGAGCACCCTGCGGGGCAGCAGTAAAGACAATAGGGTTATAGAGCCTTTACTCGGTGGCGTTGGTCACAGTCCCACACAATTTTGGTTCGAATCTTGCCATTCTAACTTTCAAAACTTAGATTTATAAAAAAGCAAATGGAAAACAATATATAAGTAGAATTTAAAAGAAGGAATATCTTCATAATTTCATTCCTTGTTTTTTCCAAGATTTGTGATTAATAATAGTGAATTAAGTGATACCTACATCAAGATCTAATTGGATAATTTGTCTCTCATGTTTACAGCCTTCTGGCTGTTTATATAAATATTCAAAATCCGAAATTTGAAAAGGTGTCTTCGGATAAAAGATTTCATTATGAAAAAGGCAGAGTTTATGCAAATTTTCTAGTATACGCAATGCCTCTCAGCTGGCCAAACATCTTGTATTTTGTGTTTACAGTGAGTGAAGAAGCAACATAGGAGGAAAATTGAGATTAAAGGGGAAAAAAGAATATGGAAAGGTGTTTTAAGGGAATAATTTACAGACTCAGTTCAGATCCCTAGCAATAATATTATGTCTGTGTTCCTTAAGCGGAAGTTATCTGAATCTTTTCTAGTGGAAACGTTCACATATATGGGAATTTAGAATACTCTGGGAAGAAACCAATACAAATCTTTGAAGATGGGGTAAAAATGGAGAAGAGTTTATCTATCGCTGCCTAACACCCTAAAATTTAGCTGCTTAAAACAACCTTTTTTTTGATCTCACAGTTTCTGTGGGTCATAAATGCACACATAACCTAGATGGGTATCTCTCCTTCTGAGCCTCTCCAGAGGTTGCAGTCAAGGTGGCAGCTTGGGCCACAGGTAACATCTCAAGGTTCAGATGGTGCAAGATGTGTCTTCAAATTTACTTACTGGTTGTTGGCAGGACTCAGTCCCTCGTAGGCTATTGGACTGAGGGTCCCAGTTCCTCACTGGCTGTTGGGCTGAGCCCACCTTCAACCTTCTCTAACCTTTCCAATAGGGCGGCTAGTTTCAACAAAGCCTACAAGCCGAGAAGGCAAGAGAAAAAGAGAGAGTGCCAGCAAGAGACAGACACAGAAGTCAGCCTTTTACCCTAATCATGGAAGTGACATCCCATCACTTGCTGTATTTTCTTCCTACGAATCGATTTACAAGTCCTGCTCACACACACAGGAGGCGATTACATAAGGGTGTGAACACCAGGAGCTGGGCACCCATTGGGGGTCAGTTTAGAAGCTGCCAACCATAGGAGGTTTTCACCGTCTCCCTCAACACATAATAAATGCTACAGTCCCATGGCAACCTAAAAGAATGTCTTTAAATGTTGTCTTTATCATAAAGTTGAATCATTTCCCAAACCATCCATAGAACGGGTATACAAAATTAAGGATCAAAGTGTCACATCTTATTTAAAAATAAACTGTGAGAGAAAAGCAAGTCCTATTTTATGAGGTTGGATGTAATCTTTTTATTCCCAGAGGCTTGTCTCTTTTTCTTGTTTTTCTCAGAATTGCTAGAGTGGCCAGAATACTGTTCCTTTCATCAAAAGGAACTGGTTTATTTCATCCTTTTATGTAAACAGGAGTATTAGGCACTTGCAAATGAGAAAAACCCACTTGAGGAAAGATTAGCTCCACTTAAATTTCCATTTGTGTGTTTGCCACGTTTGAATCTTACCGTAGATACTTAAGCAAGCAACAAAAATGTATTCCTCAATGGTGCTAAAACCTGACCACTCCTGGCTTCAAGAAGAAGAAATGCTATTCAGCTCTATCATGTAAATTCCTTATACATAACACATGTTTATTTCTTTACATGTTTCCATTTGCTTCCTTATTAGCCAGCTTCTCCAGATGTACCCAGTGTGGTTATATATAGGATATGGTGTTCTTTAGCAAAGAAAGATAAAAATATATTCTACAAAGATAAAAATATTGTGTAAGTGGGAAGGAACACAACATTTGTTTTTCATTTTTATGACTCTTTGGTTAAAGGACCAACAAAAAATACCATCTAGCAAAATAAACAAGCACTGCAAATGTGAAAACAACTATGTCCAGCATAACCCCGGCTCCTGTTGGCATGTCAGGGTTGTTTCTTCTGGCCCCAATGAGCTTCCTCTCTGCAGTTATAGATGAGGAATGGCAAAGAACCCAGTGCAGCCCTAGAGAGACGTGCGTGGAGGTCGCTAGCGAGCTGGGGAGTAGCACCAACAGGTTCTTCAAGCCTCCCTGTGTGAACGTGTTCCGGTGTGGCGGCTGTTGCAATGAAGAAAGCGTCATCTGCATGAACACGAGCACCTCATATGTTTCCAAACAGGTATGAGGACATCAGCAAGCATGCCCTCTGCCAAGTCCCGATGATGACAGTGTTGACAGCTGCAACTAAGCTTGTTGCCAAGCACTGTGCTAAGTGCTTTATGTGCCTCATCTCATTTAATCCCTGAAACACTCGGAAACGGTGTCTTGTCCTCCCTTAGAGATGGAGAGAACTGAGGCTCAGAGAAGTAACCCATGGCACAGCTGGGCTTCAAGTCCAGGTCTGTAAGAAGCCAGAGCCTAAACTTCTATCAATTACTGTCTCTCTGATGCTATAATATCAGGAATCAGGAAATCATATGGCAGTTACTAGAACAGATATTAAAAGGAATGATGACAGTTGCACTGCCTTATGCATTAGTTAGGTTCTGTGTTGTTCACATGGAGTAATTGAGAAGTTTAATGAAGGGGGTGGGCTGGTTTAGGGTAAAGGAGGAAAAACTGACGCAGTACCCAGAGCTATAGCAAAACCAGGGAGCTGTTCCCACCCTTGAACTGAAGAGGTAAGGGGATGGAGCAGGTAGGGGACCCAGAGAGAAGGTGGAAAAGAGGGCTGCAGGACTGGCTGGAGTAATGACAGCCACTGTCAACCCTTAACCTGGGAGGGAGTGGGAGGAGGGGGTGGAGGAGGAAACAGGACCCACAGATGTCGTCCGTAGAGGTCAGCATCTTGGGACACAGAGCCCAGTAGGGAAGGAAGGAGAGAGGATGGCCTCTCTGTGGGAGCAAACGGAGAATATGTAGTACAAAAGGCCTCTGAAAATCATTCTGCAGTCTCCATGAAAGAAATAATTCTTCCTCTCCATCTTACAAAGTCCCTTTTGCTCATTAGATAAGGTTTCCTTTTTATTGCTACCATATTGTTGTGGAATAACATAATTATGGCACAGGAGAGCAATAATGACAAACATAGGAAAGCATACTAAAAATCTTTCAGTCAAACTATATTCCATGTTGCAAAATCCTCATGCATGTTGATATATTAATTTCATTATCATGTTTGCCTGCATAGTTTATTCTTCTGTGTACATATGCACAATATATATAATAGTACAATAAAATTACATATGCACCAGTTATATCCACATTAAGTAATTATCTTAATTGGATGTAAAGAATGGAATGGTGATTTGTTTGGCAATAGGTTAACTTATTCTTAATTTTGTTCCTCCAGTCCCCTAAAATATTCCTTAAACTGTGGAGCTTCTTTTTCTAAATTCTTTTAGAGAGTCTTGGAACTTGTAAATTCTGACCTCTACTATTTGACAATCAGGTCAAAAATAACGTAAGTATGGCTAAGTACCAACTGTCAGTAGAAACAAAGCATGTATAATGTAAAAGGCTTTAGTTCATGACCATGTTATTCCCGAGAGCATAGCTGAAAAATTTTGCAAGACAATGAAGTTTATGCAAAGTAAACACTCTAAAAACACTCTCTTACTTATCATGGAAGTTCCATTACATATGGAAAGGTCAGAATAAACACAACTTGAATGGATTGTTTCCACTTAATAGATAGTCAAGTACTTTATTTTGACTGCTCTACTCAACAAATGATTAGTTTTGAAGAATGTATTTAAGTGTATGTGTGCAACAGTTGTCCTTTCCAAATATGCATATGTGAACATTAAAAAAACTACCTCTCACCCCAAAGTTATGGATTATTTGATGAAATATGTCTTAGAAACAAAGTGAATAAATGAATACTCTATGTAGCAAGGACTACATGGAATGTGATTGAATGAAGGGAGCATTAAAATCAAGTTCAAATTCATCTGTATATCATAGAACAACTCTAGAAACAAATTGACATTTGTCTAAATTCAACTTGCAAAGATCCCACTTTGCTTCTTCTGGTCACAGCAATTTCATTCCCAAAAATAATAAGGTACATCCTTAGGAGTATTTCCTCTGGCTCTAAAGTAGACTGCCTGGGTTCAAATTCTGACTCCTCTAGTCAATAGTTATGTGGCCTGAGGCAAGTTATATAACCTCTCTGTACATCTGTTTCTTCACCTGTAGACAAGGAGTGAGGGTAATAAAAAACACGCTCTATAATATTGTTATAAGGGGTAAATGAATTAATATAACAAGGCTTAGCATATAGAAACATAGAGAGAATGACATTCATGTTACCTATAATTAAATGGTTGAGTATGATGATCATGTATGAATCAGTTATTACTATGTTATGCTGCATATTAAATATTTTAACACTCAGGGGCTTCAAGCCACAAAGACTTACTCTCACTCGTGTATCCAAGATTTCATTAGTTTAGAGTGGGCTCCACTGGGCTTGACTCCAAGCTACAGGTTGAGTCCAGGTTTGTTCCCTGTGTCTCTAATTCCTTGGACCAGCAAGCCTGCCGGATCATGGCCTTCTTGTGGCTACAGCATACACATGGCAAAACAAACCCTACAAAGCATGCACAGTTCAAGTTTGTAGTTGTGTCTTGTCTGCTACCATCCTGTTGATGAAAGCAAGTCACATGGCCAACTCCAAAGTCAAAGAACAGGAAACTGTTCTTTCAATGGAGGCAGTACGAGAAGAGATAAATACATTGTTTTGAACGATAATCTACTCACCGTGGTCTCAAAGAAACTTCATAGGTATAATTTTATTTTATCCTTACTATTTACAGAAAAATTTAAAGCAGAAACAGGGACTAACCGTGTCATTTGAAAAGGGTACCAGTGAGTGACACAGAAAAATTATGAGATTTAACCAAGCTTAAATACTTGGCGAAGTTAGATACGCCCCTGGTCTCCTGACTCACAGCCCAGCATGCATTCCACCATGTCAGTCTTTATCTTTATTAATTCTATTCTTGACGGAAAACTTTACTAAAGTCACTACCATTAAGGACAAAGACAAAAACGTAGACTGTAGAAATTATTATTTTAAACATATATGTATCATGGTTACTTTTCTCCACTCTAGCTCTTTGAAATATCAGTGCCTTTGACATCGGTACCTGAATTAGTACCTGTTAAAGTTGCCAACCATACAGGTTGTAAGTGCTTGTCAATGGCCCCCAGCCATCCATACCCCATTATCAGAAGATCCATCCAGGTCCCAGAAGAAGATCGGTAAGCACTTCTTGTATTTGATTAGTATTTGTTCTTGCCTTTGCCACAGCCGTGTGTGTGTGTGATAATACTTCATTAATTACAGAATCATCACTTTCTCTTCATGTTCTTCATCTCTCAGCTTCTAATCCAGATCTACTAGTAATAACTGGCAAATACATTTTTTATTAGGTGTTAGATGTATATTGCAGTAGGACCCAAAATCTCAGTGGTTATGAACTCAGCGTGTCTGCTTATGGACACCTTTGTTCTTAATACACATATTCTAATGCAGCTGTAAAACTTTATTACAGCCTTAAAGTTGGCAGATGTTCCCTCGTTCCAGAACAAATATGAAATAAAACTCATTTTAGGCTGTTTATACATTTCAGTCCCAAAGTGATGGGTGGGGCAAAGGTTCCTGGAGTCTTTGAGGAGTGGCAAAACTCTTTGCATCTGAGTTTGCAGATTATCTAACCCTTCCTCTTGAGATTACCAAATGGAAAATTCTTATTTTAAATGAAAATTACTTAACAATTATTTGGCTTTGAAATCTTCTTAAGAATATTGTGTGATTCTTTAGGACACAAATGGTAACACTCTGAAGTGTTCTGAAATCAAAGATAGGAATCATGGATTTGGAACAAAAAGATTGAGAAACCAATAAAGGTCAAATTATAAACACTGAATAAAAACATAAAATAACTACGCTGGATATTTATGTCCAGCAAAGGTAAAGCAGTTAGTGCATATGTGAGTGGCAGGTGATGGAGTAAGCTGGTGGTTATACGCTAGTTAACTTTGAGCCAAGAAGATCCCTCTACCTCTCTTAAACAGAAAAGAAAGCTTATATATAACATTTATCCACAAGGTGTCCCTGCTGCCCTGGCCAGTGTTCTGAGCTCTATATTAAAGAAGATAGTGCTTAATATGTTATAACAATATTTACTTTTGGTAAATAAACTCTGTTGGCAGCTAATTTGCATGGTTTTAACACCGATCTTCTTAAAAAGATTATAACTAACTAAAACTACAGTTCCATTTCCAAAGTTTTCTAAATAGAATATTTGTAATTATAGAATGGCTATCTAATAACACGCAGTTCATAAATATGAATTAAGCTCTTTAAAACTTAACTATTTCCTACTCAGTAATTTATTCTACATTTAAAAACTGATCCAAAGATATGATGCCTTTGAAAGCTTTTAAATCTGGTTTCTTTCTTTTCCTAGCTGTTCCCATGCCAAGAAACTCTGTCCTATTGACATGCTGTGGGATGGCAACAAATGTAAATGTGTTTTACAAGAGGAGACTCCACTTGCTGGAATGGAAGGTAATGATAGTAGTATAAAAGAATAACAGTAATGATAAAAATAACAATAATAGCAACTAACATTTGTTGAGTGCTTCCTATGACCAGGTAATGTTGTAAGCCTTTAATATGTATTAACTCAATTAACTCATTATATCCTCACAATAATTCTTTAATGTACTATTATTATCCCATTTTTAAAATATTTTATTTATTTATTTTTAGACAGAGGGGAAGGGAAGGAGAAAGAGTGGGAGAGAAACATCCATGTGTGGTTGCCTCTCACGTGTCCCCTAACTGGGGACCTGGCCTGCAACCCAGGCATGTGCCCTGACTGGGAATCAAACCAGAGACCCTTTGCTCCACAGGCCCGTGCTCAATTCACTGAGCTACACCAGCCAGGGCTATTATCCCATTTTTTTTACAATTACAAAGTGGACACACCACAATATCTAGTAATTTTCTCAAGGTCACACAGTTAAAAGTGATACAAGCAGTGAGATTCCAGAACCCTCTGTGCTATTACTATACAGTAAACCCACCAATGCATCATCTGCTTTTTAATATCAAAGAAAAGCCTAGAGCAATTAGAGCATCCCAAAACAGTGAATTTGAAAGGGGATGGTAACATTTAATGAAACACTTAATCACATTTTACTAATTTATTTCTATAGAAGTCTCACCAGAACATAAAGTAATTTTGGGTTTCTTGGATTCTTTTAATCATCATGTAAAACAATCTCAATAATTTGAAAAAAGGGGGGAATAAGAGGAATCTTTTTCTGAAACTAGGGCAAACTGAAAGCAAAATGCAGCTATTGGGCTAAGAGGAGTTGGGAACCACATGAGGCAGGCAACCATCACTGCTCCTAACTCATAATGCTGTGATTTCTGCTGATGAACATTGGGCTGAAGATGAATGGATTTTTGTTTTATTTTTCCAAAGAACTTGATATGATTCCACTGAATAAAATTACAAGGAATCATGCAATTTGCACCTTGCTTGTTTTAAACTTTGATTTACAAGTCAGACTAGTAAGAATTCAACTGTAAGGAATCAGTCCCTAGAAACCATAAGTGACATCCTACTTTTTATATTTCTGTCTCTCACCATGAAAGCTCAACCCAGGTTTTCAGGGGCATGAAATGTAATGTTCATGTAGTTTAAATGCTCTTGAAGGTCTTGAATGCTATCTACATCCTTCCCATCAAGTGTTGAGCCATCCTCTGCTAGACTATACATTAGTCATGGGGAAACTCGCCACCCACCTAGACAGCCCAGTTACCCTGGCCACATTCCTTCCTGCTGCTAGTACTCTCTCAAACCTAAATCTCTCTCTCCAGAGCAGTAATGGCTAATGGAATTACAGTGAGAGTCACATATATAACTTGCATTTTATAGTACTTGCATTAAAAAGGTCAAAAGAAACAGGTGAGATGAATTTTCATATATTTCATTTGATCCAACATCAAAAATCGTATCATTTTAAGATGCATGAAATCAATATAAAATTTATTAACTAGATATCCTGAATTGTTGTCCTAAGTCTTTGAACTCCCATTCATATTTTATACTTACAGCACATCTCAGTTTGGACTTGCCATTTCATGCTCAATATAGCCTGTATTACCATGCTGGACAGCCTACCTCTAGAACATCAACTCGTTAGCTCAGGTTTTACCCTATAGACTCATGTGAAACAAATATAATTCTTTCTTCATGTGAGTCATTTTTAAATAGTGTTAGAAAGTTCTTGTGGAAGGCAATACACATAGAACTTAGAGGCTGTTTTAGTCATTTCCCTGGTACACAGCTTCTGAGAGACGTACTCAGGAGGGTTGCATCCAGGTACAATGCATTAAAATGTGAAAGGAAATCAAGACTGGGCAGAGGGAGAAGGTGAACTGTGTTGCAGTTGCTAAGACGTGCCAGCCAGTCCTATGGGGAGCTGAAGCTGGGATGGTCCTCGATAGGATGTTTCAAATCGACGTAAAGAGGCCTATGGATTGGTCATTCATTGAATACGGGCAGCCTTGGGGAGGGGATGTGACTTTGGATGAGGCGGCTTCTTTCTGGAGAGGGTAATTCCTGGGGAGGGATTCAGCTGGTGCACATGAGTGCTGAGGGTGGAAAGAGTAGTGGGGAAAGAGAGAAGTGCTCTGAGCAGGGGAAAAGTGAGTGCTCATCACTGGAGATGAGAGAACAAAGCATGTCGAGATGCTGGGAGAAGTTCAGCATTGTGGGGACGTAATGGGAAGGAGCTGGGTGGATATGAGTGAGGAAGCTAGAGAGACTCACAGGGAACTTTATGAACCTTGTCCCAGAGCTTAGATGTGATACTAAGGGCAAAGTGAAATCACTTAACTGGTTCAAGCAGGAGAGTGGTGGCACCAATTAGAATTTTAGCAAAATCAACCCAGTGATAGTACTGAAGAGGATAGGTAGACCCAGGGCAGGAAAGTAGGCAGAGGACCTTTTTGGAAGTTGTAGCAATGATGGAAGTGAGAGGCATGGGGTAGCCTGGATCACAATCACTTCTAATTTTCATGGCCCATAATTCAGTTAATATGGGCCAAGTTCCTGGTCACGTCTCCAATGGCCTCATCCAATGGATGACATATACTGAGCTTACTCTTCGCTAAATACCCTTTCCATATTTGTGGCTATCAGACCAACTGCCTTTTATACAATGGCCTCTTTGAATGAGCACATTTGAGTTAGTGAATAGAAGTCCAATTGAATTCCATCTTGTTAGATTCAGGTCATTGCTCTACACTGTTAAAAAATACCCTGCCCCCCAAATTGGGGAGTCCTGAGTTTGTATTTTATATTCCCCAACATAGCCACAACTTCAGTAATTTACTTGGAAACTTCCATCAGTTTATTGATAAAAAATGATAAATGGAACAAGACTGGGAACAGAACATGTTAGTAGTATTCTATCATCAAACTCCCTAGGATTAAAATCAATTTATAATACTTCATAGTATCATCCTTACCTAGTTGCTGCTTCACTCAGTTTTCCTACATCCAGCCTCTGTTACTTTTAACTTGTCTAGAGGGTCTGAAGCCAGCCTCTGCCAACTACCTTGCTGAAGTTCCCCTAATCTGGTGAGCTGTGTTTCCCTAAACCGCCTAAGAATGGAGTTGGTGCTGCCTGAAGTTTTCTGAATGAGTCTCTACCGCCACCTTGTGACCCATAAAAATCTTTATGTGCCTCTTAGCTATGGTTGAACAATCTCTTCTCATCTTGCCCAAAAGTGACCTTTGCCTCAGTGTCATTTGGCCTACAAAGCTCATCTTTTTCCTCACTACACAATTCAGAATACAATCGCACCAGATCTAGCCTTCTAACACCAATTTCACACGACCCCTCAAAGATCACCAATCACAGAGCAGTTAAAACTATAAAATTGCATGACAGGAAGTTGCCATTTTGACATATCATTCATGGCCCGATATTGGCAAGAACATATGGTTTAACCTGATGTCTTGCAAAGACATGTAGCGTGGGATTCTTCAGTCTTCATACAGCAGCTGGATTCAGGACCCTCTTATTACACCAAATAAATTCAACAAACATTAATCAAATGTCTATTTTATGCTGGAACAATGAGACCTGGTCCCTATAATCCTTAGGATTTTTTAATTAATGGAGGGAACAGAGAAATAAACAGAAAAAATGTAAGCAGTGTAAAAAAGGACAGGATGGAAATACACACATGGCAAGGGCACTTAGCTAAAGTTGCAGAATTGGGGAAGGATGCTGGGGAAAAGAATTAGTACCGGGGGAAGTACAAGGCCAAAGGCATGGGTATGAGAGACCCTGGCATATCATGGAAACAGAAAGTACTATAATTGCTATGGATGGAACATGGGCTGTATAAGAGAGGGAGGGAGAGAGGTGAGTAGGGCTCATTTCAGTTCCTGGAGGGTCTTGTATGTCCCAGTGGGAAAATTGGCTTTTATTTTGAAAGAGAGGGGACCTTTGAAGGTACATAAAACAGTAGAGAAGTTATTATATTTGCACTTGATAATCTCATAGAGAATGGGTTGAAGGGATAAAACTTGTGTTAGCAAATGAGTGACAGCCATCTACACAGAAAAGACAAGGTCCTCACTGAATTGAGGCAGGAGTGATGGTGATGGAAAAGAAAAAAAAATTCAGTGAGGCAGAACTGGGTGGATGTGGTGATTAGGCTCAATGTGGCAGATGACTCAAGAGTGCTGGAACCATTTTTTAAATCAGGCCAACTGGAGAGAAGCAGATTTGGGGAAGAAAACAAACATGTACTTTGCTCCAAAACCTTCAAGAATGCTAAGGTGACATAGTCAAGTTATTCTAGAGTTCCTCTTTCATTTTTGGCAGTGACTTTTAACTTGATGATTACAATTGGATACGGAGTAGTAGTTACCCAATTGTTTTGTACACTTTCTAGAAGTGTCTGTCTGTCAGTGAAGTGTGTCAGAAACTTAGGTCCTCCCTGTCTCAGCTCAACGTATCTTCCAGCAGACGTCTATGGAATCCAAGTTCATTGTAACTGTTGCATCTTTGTTTAAAATCCTCATCCTAGGATATGTTTTTTATTGATTTTAGAGAGGAAGGGACAGAGAGGGAGAGAAACATTGATCAGTTGCCTCCTGTACATGCCCTGATCAGGGATTGAACCTGCAGCCTAGGTATGTGCCCTGACCTGGCATTGAACCCACAACCTTTTTGGTGTATGGGATGACACTTCAACCAACTGAGCCACCTGGCCACGGTTTACTATTGTATCGTTTATATCAGTGTCATGACCTGTGGTGAAAAAATACATCACTGTTTCTACCCACAGTCCGGAAGGTCTGAGGTGTATTTCTACAGTGCCAATACTTCTGTTTCTCTCCCCTTTTAATCTTCGCCTAAATACTCAGAAGGACTGGGCTCATAATCCATAGACACCTTGTATTTTACTACTCATATTTGGCTGTAAAAATTTTTAACAAGTCACCAACCTAAAAAGCTCTAAAAATATTACCAAGAATATGCACTTTAGAACATTTTTATCACAAACTAAAAGAACACATGAATTCTATATTTGTACTGTGAAACCAGAGGTGAATCTCCTTCACTGTGTAAAGATCAGGGGGAAAATTGACAAGGAAAGAGACTTTGGGACTCCAAGGTATCTGAGGATGATATCAAGTCTACGCTTTGGGGATCACGTTATTCATGCTACAGCTATTTGACCGACACTGGGCTGTTTCTGTTTAGACCACTCTCACCTTCAGGAACTGGCTCTCTGTGGGCCGCACAGGAAGTTCGATGAAGATCGTTGCGAGTGCGTGTGCAAGACACCCTGTCCCAGAGATCTCATCCAGCACCCAGAAAACTGCAGCTGCGTTGAGTGCAGAGAGAGTATGGAGAGCTGCTGCCGGAAGCACAAGGTATTTCACGCAGACACCTGCAGGTGAATGGCCTTTTCACTTTCATGGTAACTTGACGCATTGACATTTAATGCACATGCCATTTTGATTCAGTGGGATTCCTTAATAAGCCATTTTCTTTTCCAGTGCCCAGGCCCCTTTTTGAGATAGTAAAGCAGGAATTTGGCAACTTAGGAATAAGCAAGACTATAGAGAGTGATGATGAAATGAAGAAATCAAGAAAATGCTGCTTGCTATTATTGGCTTATAATCTTAAACCAAAACTAGATGGATAAGATGTAAACAATTATTTGGGGGGGGGGATTCAGATCAGCAGGCTCTTTGGTTCAGTCTTTCTCTCAACCTGTGATCACATATGTTTATTTGGGTTTGTTTCTTTGAGGAAGGGGATGTCACTGAACTTACGTAGCAAAAAATGTCTTGATGACTAGAACGGTTAGAGGTTACCAACTGTGCTTTAATAGATTTGGAATCCATGTGGGGTAACTATTCAGGATTTTCTACTGATTTTTTAAATACATATCCAAACATTTTACTTTGAAAACTTAATCGAATCAGAACAGAGTTATTCCTTTGAGCATAGTCCTAGATTCTGAATTCTCATGTTTATTTTCCTTTGCAACAGCTGTGAGGATGGATGCCCCTTTCACACCAGAATGTGCACAAATGCAAAACCAGTCTGTGCAAAGCATTGCCGCTTTCCAAAGGACAAAAGGCCTACCCATGGGCTCCATGGTCAAGAAAATCCCTGATTCAGCTTTGTTCCCAAGTTCCTCATCCCTGTCATTTTAAACAGCATGCCGCTTTGCCAAGTTGCTGTCACAGTTTTTTCCCCGCCAGGTGTTGGAAAAAATTCATTTCCCATAGTGCCAGGCGAATCCAGACCAAGCTTCTGTTAAACACCAGCTGAGGATTCCCTGGTTCACTGACATGTCTTCTAACTGAAGGTGCCTCTGTACACCAAGGAGTGGAGAAGAGGGAGCCTGAGTAACCCTTTCTGTGTGTTTGGTAAATGAAAAAGGTTTGACTGTCATGGAATGACAAGCGCCAGGTGCCTGATTATTCACAGAAGATGAGGCAGTTTGAATAATCTCTGTGTCCTTTGCTCATTGCAACTCTCCTGTGAGTTATTCTAATTCTTTCTTATACAGACTTTGATGTGTATGATCAGCACGGATTTTCTGATTACTGTCCAGCTTGTAGTGTTCGGTTTACCCAACTCCTGTCTATTGTTTTATATTTAAGTGTATTTAAAGAAAATAAACACCATTATTCAAGCCATAGAATTCTGTGCTATTTAATATGCTTCCACTCTAAATTTTATACTAAAGAAAAAGCTGTGTTGAAGAGAGAGAGGGCCCTGGCTGGTGTGGCTCAGTGAATTGAGCGCCAGTCTGTGAACCAAAGGGTTGCCAGTTCTATTCCCAGTCAGGGCACATGCCTGGGTTGTGGGCCAGGTCCCCAGTTGGTGGTGCGTGAGAGGCGACCACACATTAATGTTTCTCTCCCTTTCTTTCTTCCTCCCTTCCCCTCTGTCTAAAAAAAACAAAAAAAAATCTTTTAAAAAAGAAAGAGAGAGAAAGGAATTTAGAAGTGGAGAGAGTGGGGAGAGACAGGAGCACAACAAAACAACACTAGTTTTGGAAAACCCAAGGGGTGACTCTCAGAAGGTTTAGGTGCTAAACAAGGACAAATAAATGTGACCCGAGAATCAGCTGGAAACCAATCTTTCCTTTGATATTCAATTTAATTTGACCCTGATCCCATGGTGAAGGAGAGTCCACTAAAGCCCATGACATCTTTGGATCTGCCCTAAAACCAATTCAAACTGTGTTTTGATGACTGGCTCTATTTTCCTAACTGCCATTTAGATGGAACTATTTTCAGGAATTCTGAGCTAGGGACAAAACTAGTTGCGGTCTGGCTTTGCACTTCTATCAATAACACCACTCCCCCTGTTTCCTCCTCAACCCCGAATGACCACCAAGAGATTCTCGCTTGGATTCTGAGGCTGGGTCTGACCTGGGGTGGGGCTAGTCCTCCGGGGAGAGGTGGGGTAACTAGCCGATTGCCTTATTAGAACTCACTGGTCTTTGTACAGGAATGTTTGTCATACTAATAGCTTTGGTATGTGGGCTGATAATTCTCAACTTGTTTCAAAATAAAAATATGTAAAAAATCCCCAAGAGCTTAACGCAAATACAATAAATGCCAGTGATGCATGATATCTCTAATCATCTAAGGCACAAGGCCAGAAAATTATTAACATGACAGCTCAGATCATAAATCTGTGACTAAGCAGTGTAGTGGGAGGCTATTTACAGATGGAAATGGATTGGATAATATAATGGTCAGAGATGGGTGAGGTTAAAATGCCATTTGAGATACTTGATAAAGGAGATGACAAATAATCTATTTCAAGGCTTCTAAGGGAAGCAATAGATTGGTGAAAATGGTAAGCTTAATGGATTTGGTCATTTGATCAAGAAGAGCTAGACTTTTTTTTTTAAATACTTTTGATTTTTATTGTTGTTCAAGTATAGTTTTCTGCCTTTCCTCCCACCCCTCCCCACCACCCTCTCCTGTTTCCACCCCCCTCGTTATTGTCCATGCGTCCTTTATAGGTGTTCCTGTAAACCCTTCACCCTTTTCCCCCATTATCCCCTCCCACCTCCCCTCTGGTTACTGTCGGTTTGTTCTTCATTGCAATGTCTCATTATATTTTGCTTGCTTGCTTGTTTTGTTGATTAGGTTCCAGTTAAAGGTGAGATCATATGGTACTTGTCTTTCACTGCCTGGCTTATTGTGAGTAAATTTGACAAAGTCTAGCTCTTCTTTCATTCCCCAGTGTGAGAACAATGTTTTGTATGTAGTAGGTGACTGATAAATAATCAAGCATTGCATTGGTTTTGTGATCAGGGAATGGGAATTCATCTGCCACTGGGTTGCCTGAGATGAACTCTTATTCTCCAAGGCGTCTCTCCATCTGGCTTTTCATCATTCAGTGTCTTGCCAAAGTTGCTTCACAGCAGAGCCATTGGCTTTCAAGTGGAAAGGTTCCAACAAGACATGCCCCAGTGCAAAAGCACTTAGTAAGTTTCTGCTATATGTCATTTACTGATATCCCATTGGCTAAACACGTTGCATGGCCAAGCCCAGAGTCAGTGTGGGAGGGGCTTAAACAAGGGTGTGGAGTATTGGAAAGTGGTTCACTGAAGGCCACCAATGTAAATCTCCTACAAAGGCTGGTTGCTGTCTCTAGCCACGCAGGGAGCCCTGTTAGTCTATTTTTCTACAGGAGGTGAACCCTGGTTCATGTTTTCCTGCTTCTAATACAGAGTCCAAGACCAAATCAGGCTTTGTTCTGATTACCATTTTGCATTTTGGTTCTGTTCCCGATACATGGAAGTGTTAATGTTCTCTTAAAAGTCACAGCTATACCATTTTAATTTTTTCACTTGATATCTCTTATTTTTCCATTTAAAGCAGAATGATGAACAAGGAGTTTCGAAATAGTCATTGAGAAGATCATCTTGGCTGGAAGTCTGGCTCAACATCAAGTCCATTTACCTTAATAAGGTTCTCTGCCAGTTTGCTCCTGTCTTCACAGGAAATGCCACTCTTCTCCCGGCTGAACCACTCCCCTTCCCTTCCCCCATATAATTATACAACAGTGTCACTGGACAATCAGCGCCTGTCTCTGTACCTTGCTTACATTGTTCTTGGAATGGTCTTGCTCCCCACAGATGCAGGAGTGCCTTCTACCTCTACTAGCCAAATGCTGGCAGCTAGAAATACTCTCTTCCTCTAAACTCCTCCTATTTCTTTTTGTACTTCTCTTATAGTACTGATCACTTCCCACCTTTTATCATAGACATTTACATATACCTTTACGCTGTCTTGGTTCCGTGGGGGTAAAACTCATGCCAGGCTTTCCTTGCCCTATGCCTTAGATGGCAGGCTCTCAAAACAACTCTGCTGTCTTCCCATTTCAACATCCAGGAAAGCTCATTTACATATGTTTTTACAAAGAGCTGAGTTTCAAGGGAAATGATCTCCACATTTATTTTCTACCGTCTCCATTTATAGGTCATTTTATATTACAACCGGTACTGATTGCCTTCATATTTTGTTAAGTGTAATCAGAATACACTGCATGTATTTTAGTCTATCTTCAGTGGCTTCTGAGAAAATGCTCTAAAGGTATACCTTGATTCCATACATTCAGGCAGAACACTATAATTAGAATTATCCCCAGATTTATAGCTTAAATTTGGCTGCTACAATTTTCTATTGACTTTTGGAAAATATCCTTAAATAGAGACTTTTGCTTAAGGTTGAACTTATTCTAAATGGAGTTTTGTATCCATGTGAGATCGTGAACCATGCACAGAATCATGATTTATATGCCTTTTAATACTCAGAGCCTAGGTTGGAGATTGGAGCATGATGAATGGTCAATGTTTTCAGACTTTGCTGGAACAGCCTGAGGTTTTCTCAACCCCCTACCACACAGAAACTCAGCAACAGTGTGCCTTTATGAATATATATGTATAGAGGTCAGTCTATTCTACAGTATTTAAAACACAAAGAACCTTTCAAGAAAAGTGAATTCCTTTATAATATTGGTAAAAGGTGTATAAAAGCTAGGAAAGATAAAAAGTTTTTAAAACAGGGACTGTGTTTAGTATTCCTTGTATTCCCCACAAAGCCTTTTACAAGGTAGGCACCCAGTAAATGTTCAGTGCTAAAGATAGAAATATTTGTTCTGTTTCGAAAAAAGAGCACAACTCTTTTCGAGGAGTATCGACATCAAGATCTTAGAAGATTCACAGTAGAATTTGAAAAGTGTACTGTGACCAGAACTATGGCAGTGGGAAACCAGAGATTCAATAAATAAATGAGGGCTTAACCTTCACTGATACCTTTCAGGATGTCTGCCCACATTCTTTGTCTTAACCTAATGCAAAAGTGAAAAGGAGACCAAAGCAATGTCATATACGTCTGGTACTGATGATGTTCTTTGTGAAGCCAAATGCAAATTATTAAGCTTCAATAAGTATCCTTGAGTCTTCATCATCTTTATGCACTGATGCTTCACTAACACAGGGCAGGGTATCCATCCCTACCTGTGCCTTAGTTTAACTCATTCATACACTTCACATCCTACAACCCAAATGCTCTTTGAATTATATCACTGCATTGTAATTTTTATAAGGTACACTGTACAAAATATTTGCAATACATTTTATTAGGTATATAATATGTGTCAGTGACTGTGCTGGTGTTGGATGTAGAACTTGATTAATGCAACGAAAAGTTAATTCAGTATCTATTACTAGGAACTGCCTGAGCTTACTATCTGGCTGGGAAGGCAGATTTTTAACAAGCAAATACAATCGTTGGTTTTCAGGAAGAAGTCTACCTGAGATTCCAAGAAGACACAAATCTTCAAGGATCAGGCTGAGGAGCAATGGAGACAGCAGCCAGGCCAACAATTTGAGTATCACCTGATAAATGCTATACCAGCAAATGGCCAAAGTACTATCAAAATACAGAAGAGGGAAGATTTAATTCTCTCTAAAGATTTGGGGAGAGTGTCAGAAAAGAGCTGAAATCTTCAGGGATGAATAAGTTTTCTACCGGCTTAGAAAAGATGATGGTGATGATGTCGACCAAGGAAGGCCTTTGTTCCCGAAAGTATGCAGGGCGGGGCTGGGGAATTTCAAGTACCAACAGGGAAGGGTGTATCCGACCACTCCCACGGATTCATTAGCCTCTTGGCCAAGTACCTCCACAGCCAGTTGAACGAGTTTGAGTGAGAGTTGATATTTCAGGTCAGACGTGGAATTATTTTTCTCCAGAGTGTATGGTTGCAAGATAAAACACAAAATGCCCACTTAAATTTTAAGATAAACGACGAAAATGTTTTTATAAAGTCCCCCATATTTGTGACATACTTATATAAAGAAATTTATGTGAAATTAAAATTTTTTTAAATTTTTATTTGATTTGACTTATTTGTACATTTTCATTTGCTACCAGGGAACCCTACCAGAGTGGTATAAACTAGTACTGCTCCGCTGTGGCACAGACAACCGCCACTAATAGCCCGCTTTTTTGCAGCCTCTCCACCCGCCTTTACCAACGGAAGCCACAGGGAACAGGCTTCCAGAAAAGAGACGCTGTAACTAGGCAACCAAGGTTGGAACCCACCTAACCGTTCACAGGATGCTCGCTTCGAATTGCGGTGCATTCTGGGAGTTAGTTTTCTAAATTGGGGTTCGCCTTCACAGGCCACCAGACTACAACTCCCAGCAGTCCTTAGGGGTCCCTGCGAGGCACCCTGGGAACCCTGTCTATATATCCTCTGAAGGGCTCTGGAGGGTTGCTTGTATAACGGGACACTAGGACCGATTTTGAGGTTCGCGACACATTAGAAATTCATATAAAAGGTTAAGCCGAAGACTAATGCTATCAATACAGAGATAACAATTCTTCCGTAACATCGGGGAGTCATGTGCGTGCGCAGTGTTGTTACAACCCAAGCTGAAGGGTGGGGGACTGAGCGCCTATTGTGCACGTGACTCCAGTGCCTCTTTGTTATTGGCTGTTTCGGGGGCGCGGCGCTCGGGCGCGGACGCCTCGGATTGGTGTTTGGGAGCAGCGGGGTGGGACTCCAACCGCTGCCGCGGGAGGTCCGGACACTGGCGGCCATAGGACTTGCCGGTAAGTGCGTGTCTGACCTCTCTGTGCCGGCTCTCTCAGCCGCTTCCGGGTTGGACTGGACCGTCCCCATGGGAGCTTGGCTGGCTGTGAAGAGAGTGAAGCCGGCCCGTCTTGAGGCGGAGATGTCGGGGTCGAGGGTCTCTAGACTCAAGTAGGGCTGAGGATGCGCCGGGGCAGACTTCCTGGAGCGGGGTCATCCCTTTTTTGGCACTGGCGCTCCCCAGTGTCCTCTCAATGAGTGAAGGCAGGGTAGTGCCCGGGGACCGGTGGGTGGAAGCACCGCCCCCTAACCACAATCTCCTGTCGCGTCTCCTTCAGGCTCCTCGGGAACCTCTGCTGCTAATTGCTGCTCAGGGGCTCCTCGACCAGGGTCGAGAATTTGCCGCTGTCTCGCATTTGCCACTTCAGTGGCTGGGTGCGGACCTTGGACAAAGCGCTCAATTTGTCTGGGTTTTCATTTGTAGAATAAGAAGTGTTTTTGTGATTGTACCGTTCTTTGAGCTTTTACAACGGAAAGATGATAGGTGTGATAACCCGAGGGAATCAGGCAGACTCCACAGAACATTGCAGGTTGATGACAAACTCTTAATTTCATTTGGTTTGTTGCTGTTTTCACGATCATGTACCATTTAAATAAACTAGAATGGGAAATTCAGGTTTAATTGGCAAACCACAGTTAATGTGTTAGCGAAGCCACTCAAATACAAACTTGAAGAATCTCAATATTTGATAATATTGGATCTCAATGAGTAAATTCGGGTCAACAAACACGCATAGAGTATTTCCGAGAATATATGTAAAATGTAGATGAATTTGTTGGAGAGAATAGGCAACACTTACATGTGCAGTTAATTTGCGTGTTCGGAGTTTCCAGGATAAATTGGAAACTTGAGCCGGTTAGGATGGCTTCGCATCGTGTGATTGAGTTTCTGGAGGCATGGAAATTGCATTTGTAAAGCTGCGGAGGAGTTTCAGTAGGTTTCCAATACGCTTGAGCTTCAAAAGTCTTAAGAGTTTAGTAGTACTGAATATTTACACTGTTAATCTAGGAGTCCCCTGAGATAAACGATTCCTACTTTAGATGTGGAAAATGGCCCCAGAGTCAGCCCATCTCCAGTTTAGTCTTTATCTTCAGACTCCAGACTGAAAGGAGGGGCGCTGATGGCACGCAGGTGCACGTGACCGAAAGACACGTTAAGAAAATGAAGGGAGCAGTTCCATGATCCACCATCCTTGAATAAGAAGGAGAAAATGTGGATGTCTGCAGCATTTGTGGCTCTTGGAAAAGCAGCTCTCAGAAAGACAGCTCTAGGTCCAGATATATTTTCGCGTGAACCACAAAGATAATACTAGCAGAACTTGATGATATTCACTGAATTAGTGGCTAAGTTCTTGAGTGAGGGTGCCACACTTTCTGTAAAGAGCCCTAATATGTAATTATTGAAATGAACTGGTTTCACTGGCAAACCAGTTACAATGGCAAATTATTATATACTCTGGTATTTTTTTTTTAGATTATACGTAGCGGGTTTTTTAAAGCAAAATTAAGATATAAGGACATTGCAGAATGGGGTTGTGTATGGCACATAGTAAAAGCTAAGCAAGTAAATGTCAAATTAGTACATTCATGGTAAGCTTTGCTTTATTTCTAGGGGGAAAGCTAACACATTTGCATTAATGTTAAAACTGTATTCATATCTGGACTTGGAATATGGAGTGTATTTTCTCTGAGCTGAGATCTTCTTTTACTCTTTTCAGGTACTATATGACACATACCTTAACTGAGTTACTCTAAGGACTAATGCCTGAACTGTCTCAGCATGGCCGATCAAGAAGGAGGTGGGCCCGGCTATGGCGACGGTCCCTCAGCTGCGCTCCACCATGTTAGCCCTGAAAATATTTTCACATGTAGAACTGGGACCCATAGTATATGCATGGTGTCGGACTTTTTCTACCCGAATATGGGCGGCGTGGAAAGCCACATTTACCAGCTCTCTCAGTGCCTGATTGAAAGAGGACACAAAGTCATAATTGTCACCCATTCTTATGGAGATCGAAAAGGCATCCGTTACCTCACTAAAGGCCTCAAAGTCTATTACTTGCCCCTAAAAGTTATGTACAACCAATCGACAGCCACGACCCTCTTTCACAGTCTGCCATTGCTCAGGTACATATTCGTTCGGGAGAGAGTCACGATAATCCACTCACATAGTTCCTTTTCTGCCATGGCCCATGATGCTCTCTTCCACGCCAAGACAATGGGGCTCCATACAGTCTTCACGGACCATTCCCTTTTTGGATTTGCTGATGTCAGCTCGGTGCTTACAAACAAGCTTCTAACTGTATCTCTCTGTGACACGAACCACATAATTTGTGTCTCTTATACTAGTAAGGAAAACACTGTGCTAAGAGCAGCACTGAATCCTGAAATAGTGTCCGTCATTCCTAATGCTGTAGATCCTACTGACTTCACTCCAGACCCATTTAGAAGGCATGATAGTATAATAACTGTTGTTATTGTCAGCAGACTTGTTTACAGAAAAGGTAATGAAACGTTAGCTACGATTGCACTGTACAGACGTTTTCTTATAGAAAGCTGTTGAATACTTGTATATAAGAATTGTTTGGCTTTTTAGTTTATTTTATGCTTTTTTTACAAGATTTTATTTATTTATTTTGAGAGAAAAGGGAAGGGAGGGAGAAAGAGGGAGAGAAACATCAATGTGTGGTTGCCTCTCATGTGCCCCAACTTGGGACCTGGCCTGCAACCCAGGCGTGTGCCCTGACTGGGAATTGAACCGGTGACCCTTTGGTTCGCAGGCTGGCCCTCAGTCCACTGAGCCACACTAACCAGTGCTGTTTTATGGTTTTATGACTACTTTGGCATTAAATATAGCAAAGGTCAATTATTGTTTTATACATTCAAAAAGACATTTTTGGAACAGTGGTGAATGCTGTCCCCCTCAACCTTTGATGTTTTAATAGTTACTTAAAAATAAAACCAACTTAATGCCTTTTAACAAGTGAGGTCTTTTTAAAAGTTAAAATAGCCCCGTGCATGTGGTAAGAAGTACAGGGCAAGCCCACCACCAATTTCTAATTGCAAAAGTAATGACTTTTTTTTTACAGATATTTTGAAAATTAAGGAAAGCACAAAGGTGAAAACTAAAATCAGGTGTTACTGTACTATTCAGGGATGACAAGTAAATATTTTATAGCTTTCTTGTCTTTAATGCATATACTCAAAATCTTTGAGCTTGTTCTGCACATTACTGTTTTATAGCTTGTGTATTTCATTTCATCATAGCTAAGACAATTAGTAACGTATCGGCAGGTAAGTGATGAAGGAAGGGGCTTGCTCTGTCCCATTGTGTGATGGAAGATAAGCTACGTAACATCTCTGGGTCTCATTTTTTTTTTTTAATTTGTGTCATTGGGCAAGAATGGGGATCTTGTGAGGGTTTAGTGATGTATTCTCTGAAGTACTTAGCCCAGTTTGTACTTGATGAGTGTTTGTTGTCATTGGGGAGGACTTTTTTAGTCCCTCTGCAGCTCTTCGTGGACAATGCAGTAGAATTCGGAGAGCCTCATTTACTAAATCTGAAACAGGTTAATTCAAACATAAATGTTCTGGATGCTCTTTGATAACCTATCTAGTACTCAGAATTAAACTAAGGAATCATTAAAATGATAACATATAACCTCCCCTTAAGTATTTGAATTCATCTCAAAATTATTTTTAATCACCCAAGGATATGTTTGATTTTAGAGGGGAAGGGAGAGAGTGAAACATCGATCAGTGAGAGAAATATCAGTCAGTTGCCTCCAGTGTGTCCCCATGGTGGGGGTGGAACCCACAAGCTAGGTATGTGCCCTTACTGGGGATCAAACTTGAAGCCTTTTGGTGTATGGGATGATGCTCCAACCACCTGAGCTACCTGGTCAAGGCTAAATTCAACTCAAAATATTATTAATGTGCACCAAGTTTGCCAATAGTTTGGTGTAAGCCTGCAGGCTTAAGAGTACGGTCCACTGATTTGAGCTGCATTATCCTTCCTGCACAGTTACCTTCACAAAGCATCATTTACATTTGCCAGTTTGGCTTTTTTAAATGCAGTGGAAACCTAAAGCCATATGAAGTAGCATGCGTCTGGATTTTCGTTTGTTTTTGATTTTATACAGTGGCTTAGGATACCCTCTAACTGATGGGCTTTTTCCTGTGACTGTTGAATTCTTCAAATGGTTCAGCTTAGTTTCAGAGAAACTCATTTTGCCAGTTTCTGTGCTTTTTAATTAAATTACCCAACATAGTAACAAGTGCAACTGCTATCAAACAGATTTGTAGACAACACAGCTGATTCTTGGTAAGTGTGAAGCGCAGCAGCGGGATCGGAAGTGTAGCAGTCCGTGCACTAGCGAGTGGCCCCAAATCTGCGTTAGCTGTTGTGATGGAGAGCTGTGGGTGATCAGGCTCTTAAGCAGAGGTTGGTGAGAAAAGTGTTCCTGAACTGCGTTTTATGAGGTGAAAGCAATGACATGCTGTCATTCTCTAATGGAGAAGATGTAATGGACCAGCATTCAGTAGTCAGTATTCCGAATCCCTTGGGATATTGCCGATGTGTTTGTTGTAACTAAGAAAATGTGTTTTAATCAAATGGGATGCCTTCGTGGGATAGCTTAGCTAAGAAAGTATGATGCATGGGTGGTCAAGGATCAAAGCAAAATTAACTGTCTGTACAATAATTAAACATGTTGCCTATGCCTCACTAATTATGGTATCTTAACCAGCTGAACTAGCCACCAGCAGGGTGAAGTTACAGCCTTTCTTGTTCTCAATTCAATAATTTAACAAATATTTACTTAACCTTCTCCATATGCCAGGCATCATGTGAAAAATAACATTCTGAGACGGAATGGCCACATCCTTAGCCCCAAAGTGAATAGTTGTGTTAATGGTCCATTGATGATTAACAAGTTAATTTCCTTAGATGTTCATTTGGACCAGATATCAAAGGCCCACTGGAATGTATTGGGTGAGGGACAGGGTAAATCGAAATTCTTATCACCCAGTTTTCCTGGATGGCTTCTCCCTTCTTTTCTTGAGCCCCTTTTTGTGCAGTTAGGCGTTCACAGTGCTCCTGGGAACGGGCAGGCGCGCCCCACTTCTCGGTGTAGTGGCAATGACAGCTTACAGGTGTGTCCTGCAGTTGATAAAGCCCGTGCGTGGCTCACTGCTTCACTTGACTCTCCCAACACCTGTAGGGTACATGTTAGCTGTTGACAGAGAAACTGAGTCTCAGGGAGGGTCAGTAATTGCTCAGTTTACACAGTAACAGAGATGACTAGCACGAGGTCAGCTGTTCCTGAGGAAAGGTCTCCTGTGCCTCCACCCCCAGCCCAGCCACCATGATCTTAGTTACAGATTCAGGAGATTCTTTAAAATATTGTTAGGCTTAACTTTAAAAGTAGTACAGATCAGGAATTTTCTTTGTCCATTTTGGGTGACTCTGGAGAGTGGAAGTCTTTTTGTTCCATTATGTTAGACTCTTCTTACAGGCACTAGCACATTTTTATTATGGGGGAAAACCCTTTATTTTTAGAATAATTTCATAGATCATTGACAAAATCAGTTCCATTTCGTGTAAGGTACCTGTCAGGATTAAATGGCATACTGTATTTAAAGTATATTGCCTGACATAGTAAGCGCTAGGAAACATTAGCTATTATCAGCAATTATGATTATTGCTCTGTGTGTTTTCTTTTCATTTCAAGAATGGGTTCTTAACCTTTGTATTACAAGGGAGAGAGGAGAAAGAAAGTGAAAGTTATAGGAGGATAAATGTTAAAAGTCATTAATTAAGCCTTTTCTCCAATTGATAGATTTGTTAATGGACTTGAAAAAAAGATAAGATTTTAATGAGAAGCCTTCATAATTCAGAAAAGATGCATGTGAATTTATGTTTGCTAATACAGTCATTTTGAAAATACAAGCAGAGTTCACTTAAATCCTATTTTCAATTATTTAATAAAAACGACTTGTATATATTATATCTCCCACCATCTTTTTTATAATTGATCTGTCTATACTTGGGTAGATTGATAGTGCAATTCTCGTGTGTGTGTGTGTGTGTGTGTATTTCTCAATAAACTGGGTTGTTTTGCCTTTTCACTTTATAGTTTGTAATTGTTAATTAGTTAACTTCACAAATAGTGTCAACATTGCTGTCACCTTGGATAGCCACATTCAGACTAGTAGGACATGATTTATTGCTTCACATTGCCTGAGGTTGTATTTACATATTATAAGAAAAGCGTTTCATTAGAAAAAAAGGAACAAAGATGCACTCTTCTGTGGAACATAATGTTCTGGTTGATGGTCCCGTCACCCTCATTTACTCTCCTTCAGGGAAGTGGACTATAGCGGGCTTGGGTGGACATAGTGTTTTGCTGATACCATAGTATTCACTGCAGAATCCTCCGTATAAATTGCATTCTGTGCAAAGTGGAGCTGGCACATAGACTTTGTTGCTCAGCCCTTCCCTGTGGCAGGAAGTGGAGTCATAGGATAGTAGGACTTTATAGCTGAAAGAGACCTTGTACTCCTCTAGGTACACAGGTCTCAATATCCTTTATCAGGAAACTCACATGAAAAAGAGCTTGACTGTTAAAATGCCAGAATGAGATCTGGATTTCCAGTCAGCCGTCCTGCTCTTTAGAAAACTTGACTCAAATGTTAGCTACCTCAAATACCTTTTCTAGAAGTGGTCAATGTGTAAACACAAGTGAATAACTTAGCATTATGCTGAAATGAAGCAGAACAGAACACATACTGGGTGTGTGGAAGGTAACAATGGATGTCAGTGTGTGTACCTTCAAGAACTGCAACTCTTGGAGGACCCCTGGCAGTTTGTGAATATTCTCTCCCAGGAAAGGTTTCAGAGAACTCATTTCTCTACTAGGAGGGCATAGCTAATACATTTCAAAGTGAGTGGAATCTCAGCTCTGATGATTTTTTTAAAGGTTAAATATAAATATCTCTAACATTTAACTTTATTTTCTATTTACAGGAACCGATTTGCTTAGTGGTATAATACCTGAACTCTGTCAGAAATACCACGATTTAAATTTCATCATCGGGGGAGAAGGACCAAAGAGAATAATTTTGGAAGAAGTACGGGAAAGATACCAGCTACATGACAGGTATTGATGGATTCCATGTCGTCTTGGGTGAGAAGATATCAATTACCTAAATACGGTTTTTGCTACATGCCTACATTAAGTGGGCTGCTTCCCCTACATGTATTTGGTGTAGAAATGTAATGCGAGACCTATTTTTTAAATGTATATAAAATCGCAAACCCTAGCTAAAGAATTCACAATTTTATTTCTTCCGTTAGCCCACTATCACTTGACTTTATGGGGCAGCGATTGGAGGCACTCTGGAAGGTACAAAAACCCAGCTACTTCGATTGGAAATGTTTGTAGATTTTGAAGCCATACTGAGTTGTGACTTAAATAGCATGGTCCAAATGACGTTAGTTCCTCTGCACATACAGATTTGAATATTTCTCTTCCTCAGTAACTTAGATAACATGCAAGGGTTGTACCTGTCAGTTTAAAGGGAGCTTTCTCCTATTTAGGAATGATACTAACATTTACTCATCAAAGTGTATTGTTTTCATTAAACACAAACTCATTTTGAAAACGATGAAACTGGATATGTGATAAAAGTTAGAACTATGTTAGCTGTATGGGTTTTAACCAAACAGCTTATTAATAAGACTGTTTCTTTTAGGTCAGAGTTTGGCTATATTAATCTTTTGAGGAGAAAAACATTAGAACCAATAAGAATCTAAGTACAGCATCCAGCAGAAGTCACTCCTGCTTGAGTGTGGTTGGTAGGGTAATAACATAGGTGTAATAATTTATAGTTTTAATTTGCACATTTCAGCTAAAATGTCATATGGTGTACTTGAGTGTGATATTGTTATGATGCAGAATCACATGCTTATGGTTTTGTTGTAATAAAAGATTTTATAATGAAAAAAGGGCTGTTATTTGTGCCGGACCCTGTATAATATGAATAGCACACTTGGCATATAAATTGTATTTCTTTTGTAGCATGATTTTCACTGTCCTCTTTCTTCTCTCATTTCGAAAATCAGAGTGCGTCTCTTGGGAGCCTTAGAACACAAGGATGTTAGAAATGTCTTAGTTCAAGGACATATTTTTCTTAATACTTCCCTTACTGAAGCGTTCTGCATGGCAATTGTGGAAGCAGCCAGTTGTGGTTTACAGGTAAAAAGCTTGGAGGGCTTACGTTGTTGGGGTTTCTGTACATGTATTTTGGAAACTAATCAGACATGTTCTGTAGTAATTTTTTTAAGTTGGTTTTGCTTATTTTCCTGCGACACGAATTATCCTAGATTGTATGTTCCTTTTCTTTCTCTTTTTTTCTTTTTAAGGTTGTAAGTACCAGGGTTGGTGGAATTCCCGAAGTTCTTCCAGAAAGTCTGATTATTTTATGTGAGCCTTCTGTAAAATCTTTGTGTGAGGGATTGGAAAAAGCTATTTCCCAACTGAAGTCCGGAGCATTGCCGGCTCCAGAGAAAATCCATGACATAGTAAAGACTTTCTACACCTGGAGGAATGTTGCGGAGAGAACTGAAAAAGTATGTCACCTGCCAAGAAACGGGTATTTGAAGATCGTGTCTGAATTCCTGATGTTTCATGCACACGTTGGCTTTGTCTTATACACACTTATCATTTCTGTTCAATGGCTTAAGTTAATGAAGCCTCTTCCAAATGAAAAGAAGTAAACTGTGTGCTGTTGGTATGAGCTAGACCTTACCTTTCTCGTCAGATCATTGCACTTGACCCCTGAAAGTAGGAGTAATGCAGTCTACTCCTTTCATTAAACTGGGTGTAAAGAAGTTACAGAATTTTTCAGAAGTCACAGCTGTTAGAGGCAGAACTAATGTTCAGCCTACTCTGAGACATTTCCTTGAGGCTGTTTATAATTCTAAAGTATATAGGTCTATTAAGAGATGCATGATTCTTCTTTAGTCTGATTGCAGCAACTCTGTAACTTGCAAATATTTAATTCAGACTATTTTCAAAAACTCTTGCATCACCTCTGCTAAGTACTGTGATTTTCTTTTTTCTTTCTTTTGTTTTTTAAAGATTTTATTTATTTAGAGAGAGGGGAAGGGAGGGAGAAAGAGAGGGAGAGAAACATCAGTGTGTGGTTGCCTCTCACATGGGCCCACACTGGGGACCTGGCCTGCAACCCAGGCATGTGCCCTGACTGGGAATTGAATCAGCGACCCTTTGGTTCACAGCCGGAGCTCAATCCACTGAGCTATACCAGCCAGGGCCTGTGATTTTCTATAGGAAAAGGATTGGTGCATCTTTGGGCTGATTGAGAACATAACAAGTTAGAATTCAAAATGCATATGACAAATGTTGGAAGTATGGTTGCAGATAAAAAGCAGCACTAGAGAATTTCTGAGAGGACAGGTGCAGGACGTAGATTAATAAATACCCTTAGGTGGGAGAGTATGAGTGTGGGAAATGCTTCCTGGTTTCAAGTTAGGGACTTCATTTATTCTCCTCAGTTTTGTCCTTTGTTTAATCTTGTTACTTCATCTGCTTCATGCCTCTTATCACCACTTAACACACTGGATGGAAACACTCTACTTCTTAGTATATAGAAATGATGAACCAGAAGGTCATTCAGTTGGGAGCGTGGAGAAGTTTAGACTCTGCTTTATGCTCTCACTGTAGGCAGTGGAGCAGCTGGCTAGTTTCCAGCCAGAAACAGAGAGCAAGCTGGAGTAGCTTAGTGAGCAGAATAGCTCTTTACTGGAAGGCTTGCTTACTTGGTTTCAGTTCTCAATTCCCACACATACGATGAACTCATATTTGAATATAACTGCAGAGAAACTTTTTATCTCTTGTCCATTGAAATAGGAGGTATTTGAGTTAAGAGTTTTGACTGAAATGTCTCTGAGACACTCTCACCTTCTGGAAGTTTTGCAGTACCTCCACCCATATGAAATAACTACCCTTTTCCTTTGGAAATTGGAGTGTAGCACTGATTACCTGCTAGGAGTACATGTCGGAGTCACCTGGGAAGCCTTTTCAGGAGCCGTTCATTCCATCTTCCTGCCCTCCTGCCCTCCCCTCAACCACTCCCTAGGTTCTAATATGATCCTTATTAGAATGGTTGGCAGGGTTATTTGGTTAGACAGGTTTTTGGGGTTTTTTTTTAGTGATACTCTATCTGCTTGATAACCATAGTTCTGTAAGTTGTTCCTGCACCTTTTTGATTGACATCATGTGCACCTTGGAAGTCTGAGCTACTATAGATATTAAGTTTGGGTCAAAGAACTCTGGTGACAGTATGTCAGCATATGTTAAAGGAGTGAAGTAAGGATTTTTTTTTTTAGCCACAAATTTTCATTTAGTTTTGCTTAAAGTAATAGTAAAACATCTGCATTTTTTCCTGTTTTATACTCCATGATAGTTTATAGTATGCATCTCAGAAAAAAGTTAATCCTTGTGTGTAATGGGTTGTCACACCTATCATTCTCTTCACGGTAGTAAATGACTTTGTCACTTAAGATCATAAATTAGTGGACCTAGAAATAAAGGTGGACTTACAGGTCAGTTTGCAGTGGCTCTTTTGGTTCTGCCTGGTCCACACAGGACATTTTGATTCTTTTCAATGCTTCCACCTTAGTGTAACAGTGCTTTTTAGAAAATCGAACAATTGTCATTCACCAGCCTCAGCATAATTCTCAACATACTTCTGATTAAAAAGTATTCCAAGAGTTCTCGAAGAGCTAGGTGAAAATATCCTGTATCTTTCAAAGGCCATTGGCCTGCAGAATTTGTAGTGCACATGGTAACTTTCTCGAGTTCAAAAAGATAATTGTTTGCAGATCTGATACATGAGAATGGGCACCCGTAATGCTCAAGTGCAATAGAAAAATCAGTGCTGGCCCATTTGATGTGTTCAAAATAAGTATGTTTTCAGATCCTGGTTTTTTCAAACTATTTGTGAGTTTAGTGCTTACGAATGCTTTGAAAAGCAAGCCACTGACTACCAATTCTCAGCCCTAAACTTTGTTTTCTTTGCCAGTATTTGACCTATAGCATGTACCAAGATTTCCCCATCTCTTTGCCCTTTTGTGTGGCACTCATGAAACATTTCTGCATGTTCTCACCATCTGTGCTCAGCAACACAGCCTCATGTGGCCGTGGGAAAGAAGAGCCGCTCTTCTTTCCCAGACAGAAGCCCACTAGATTGTCACTGATTCTGGCTGATGTCTACTAGACTGCAGGGAGAGCTTTTCAACCGAGCCCAGGAATCTTAGAAGGCCAGCCCTGCTTTGGGGAGTCACTGCTGAATTAAATGCAGTCTCCAGAGAGGTGACCTGAAGAGCGGTTCCAACTCTCAGTTCCTTAGAATTCCCATAGATGGCTCACAGCTCATGGTGATTCCCCTAGGAGACAGGAGCTGTGGCATGTTTTTCTTGGGATCACATGGCGTCTAGCCCAATATTTTGTCCAGAATAAGCACTCCATGAGTGTTGAATCCAAAGGCAATAATTAACCGTAATGAATGTCATTAACTACATAATTCCTGTAACAACAATGGTGAAATGCAAGCAACTTCTGTTTATATCTCTAAAACATCCCTGCTCGTTCTTTATTGCGGATCAGAGCGCTCATTCTCCACCTCTCTCCCGCCAGGTGTACAACCGCGTGGCAGGAGAAACCGTGCTCCAAATGGACAAGCGGCTGGACAGACTCATCTCTCGCTGTGGCCCAGTAACCGGCTACATTTTTGCTTTGTTGTCTGTATTTAACTTTCTCTTTCTCACTGTCCTGAGATGGATGGTACCAGATTCTCTCATTGATGTTGCCATAGATGCCACAGGGCCAAAGGGTGCCTGGACTCATCAATATCCCGGTAGTAGAAAACAGGGCAGGAATAATGAGATGCCTAAAACCAGGTAGAAGAAAGCCTGAGTCAGAAGACTTTAAATACTTACAATAGTTCTGTTAACACTGTTGAAAAGTACGTTGTTTTTTTCCTTTTTTGAAGTTAATTTAGTAAGTTATGCTACCTCTCTCTCATTCAATGTTTTACTTTGAGGAAAGATTTACTTATGCAATTCCTGAGTGTAGAAACTCCTTGCACTTATTTAAAATTTAGGAGAGAACCTATTTAAGCCACTCAGGTATGAAATTTTTCAGACTACTGAAATCCCTCTAGCAAAGCCGTTTTCACATATTTTGGGAGCTTTGGGTGCTGAAGGGCCAAATGTTTTCTGGGCATTGGTTGTTTTTTTTTTTTTTTTTTGGCCAATTTTAAATATTCTGCCCTTAATTAGATATTCATGAGATGTTTACAAGTTTCCTTTAGGGCAGTATAATAGCTATGAACTATTTTAAGTCATGTCCGTGTACCTTTACTAGGTGTTTAAGTTATGTTCTCAAACATCTGTTGGGTACACTCAGTAAGTGTTACATATAATCAGCAGGTTCCTTGAGTATTAAGGTCTGTCATTTACGAGCATGCTCTAAGCACCTCCTTTGTGTAGAACATTGAACTCGATGCTTCCTGCCATGAAGGACCAGAGTGCATTTGCTGTTCATCACTGAAATGGCTCACTTCATTCTAGTCACAGTTGATGTGACTAAGTTGTAAAACATCCATCATGCCAAAACTGTGCATGCTTTTAACGCCAGGAAACAGTTGCTGACATGCTCTGGGTACTCCTCTGACCCCGTTGTGTGCACTCTACTAGGTAGAACCTCCACTTTCGGTTGCGTTTAGGAAACTGCTTTTTGCTTTGTTATTATTACTAGGGACCGATATCACTGTTGATGCGCGTGCAGGGAGAAACCCTCCACATCTGTCAGTGCATAATTTAGTTCTCTGTAAATGCCTTCGTGTTTTCCACGCAGAATGTATGAGGGCGTGCCATCGCAAACTCAGCTGCTACCCTGTACCTTTGGGAGACATCACTTCCCTTCACTTGTGGCCTAGCTGATGTCTGATAAGTATTTTCAGTGTGCAAAAACGTCTTTAGCCTGGAACGTTTTTTTTTTTTTTCTCAGTGAATTGAGTCTAAAAATTTTAGGACTGTAAGTTTCTTTGTGGGTGGGTGTGTTGTTAACTGTAATTGTTGTTGCCTGGAGCCATGGGTTTTTAAACCCCAAATTATCTACATGGTGCGTCTTATTGAACTCCTTTGGATAAGTTTTTGTGATAAACGACCGATATCAAAAGACTGAGGAACGTATAGGTGCACTTCGATTCTGGCAGTATTGTGACTCTATAGGATTTTTTTTTAAATGCCAATATTTACAAAACTTTTAAAAAAGTATCTTGACATGCCTGTTAACCAGTTGCCACTGATGTAAAGAAATGAACTTGTGTTCCGTACTAAAACACAGACGCAGGAGTGCAGTTCTTAAAATCTAGAACTTAGGCGTTCTTTAGTTAAAGAAAAATGAAATGACCCAAATCACTAAACCTTATTGGGATTTTTATGCACAGAAACTGACTTATATACATACGGAATACACAGTGCCAATATTCATGATAAAGCGAGAAACTGACATTTGTTTTTATGTGGCAATTTTAAAAGGTATACTATTTTTTCTTATATTTTTGTTTCTTGGCAGTTTTTCCAAAATTATTATTAAATTGTCATTTATTTTCAGTGGACATACAATTTAAAGTTCTTCTTGCATGTACAATATGTAATTTTCTAATTAAATTTATTTTTTTAACAAATGGCAGTAAATTTTGCTTGTTCTAGTAAATCTTCATTTTCAGGCTTCTCAGATACTTTACTTGTAACTATCAGTGTTGCACTAGTCAGTATATGGAAACACATTGTTCTACCCTGATACTTACCATGTATTTGAAAGTGAACTTGCAGTGATGAGGAGTTTATGAAAAATGTATTGTATTTCTTTTGATGTTACAAAAGTAGCACATGTAAAACTGTTTTATGAAAACTTGCTACGTGTCTTATAAAAATAAAGACCAAAATGACATTTTGACAATTTTCTGAGTTTGTCTTTTTTTTTATGAACAGTATTTTATTTAGTAATTGAATAGCACTCCTCACCCCCTCCCTCCTATGCTTTCTATTTTTTAAATTTCTTATTGAACGTATTGGGGTGACACTGGTTAATAAAATTATAGAGATTTCAGGCATACAATTCTATAATACATCATCTTTTCAGTGCAAATTGATGTGTTGCTAGGTCTCTTGGTAAAACAGGAAATATCCTTCCGATGATGAATTACTCTTGTCATCTTTTCTTTCTAGAATACATTCTCTCTTTTACTTATGGGATAGCAAGTTCAATTGTGCCTTTGTTTCCTGATCCAAACAAATCCTTGTTTTGTACTGTGCTTGTCACTGCATGAAACAAATGAATACATCTATTAATTGTTGTGTATGTAAACTACGTAATTACACTTTGTCTTGTGTGCTATTTTAAGAGAAATTTGAATTTTGATTTTATTTACAGAAACCCAGCTTCTCCCACCCCTTTCGTTGGAAGCACTGGAAAGCAGTCACTTATATTGGTATGTTCTGATTTACCTTGTACCAAAACTTATTTTAGGCACAGCCAGGGTATAATTGGTATTTATGTACTTTTTTGAAATATTTTCAAAGCTCTCTTTATGCTCTGTATTCCCAAAAGAATTGGCTCCCTGTGGTTATACTATATCACCCTGTGGCCGGATTTTTAAATGATGACATTCTGAAAATTAAAGTTCTATACAGAATTTGATTTCTACTTATCAGTACTTTGGGGAGTTGGTTTTTCTTTATCTCTTATGTTTGGCTGTGGCTCAGTGATTCTCAGCTGGATGTGGGAGGGGTGAAGGGGGTGGTGGTTTCATCCCTGTGGGGACCAATGGCAGTGAGTATCTGGAGACATTTCTGGTTGTTACAGCTGGATGGGAGTGGGGCATTGGCATCGAGTGCTTAGAGGTCAGGGATGCTGCTATACGCTGTTTTCAGAGAGCCTCCAGCAGCAAAGAATTATCTGGCGCAAATTGTCAGTGGTGCTGTAGATGTTTTCATCTCCTGTAAAAGCCTGAATTGACTCCTGCCCTAGTCTTAACATCCATCTCCAATGTAAAGATAGTCTCTCAGAAATGGTATATGGAGATGGACCCCAAAAAGCTGGAATTTATTTATAAAAAATTATGTATTTACTCTTATATGTTTCAACTTCAGTCACCTTCGAGGTACTCTCTATTGATGCGATACAGCTATAGAGAAGATTTTTCTGCTGCTTGAAACAGTTTTTGAACTCCTCGATTCTGATGCCTTTCAGTGCTTCTGCTATTTTTTGTTTCACCTCTTCCACATCAGCAGAACATTTCCTTTTGAGGACTTTTTTTATCCAAGGAAACAAAAACATTGCCTGAGGTGATATTGGGTGAATAGGGAGGCTGAGGCATGGGGGTCATGCTGTTTTTGGTCAAAAGCTGTTGAACACTCAGTGCAGTGTGGGCAGGTGTGCTCATAAATCACCCATCATGAAAACGGCAAATGCATTGAGAGAGTCTTCAAAAAAAATTCACTGAAGCCAAACACAGCCTCTCACAACAGCGCCAGCTGGTACAGAGGTACAGATGGGTTCCCAGAACAGTTCCCTAGTGGGAGAAGCTTGTACTACAAGGGGCCTGCTCTCCAGAAGGTAATTCTGTTTTTTGGGGGTCCCGTGTCACGGACATCCATTAGAAGCTTTAAAAAGTCGAGCTGCTCATGGGCAACTTCTGTCTTATCAAAACAGAAAGTATAGCCATGTTTTAAATAAAAATCAAGGCCAAAACAAGACTGAATAATGTTATACAAGACAGTATACATCCTTGGGATGATATGAGTAAATAATCACCTTCAGAGAGTACAGTTGAAGAAAGAGACATGAAAAGAGCAAAAATACTTGTGTTCATCCATATATTTTCGTACATTGGCAAAGTCAACCCTACATGTTAATATCTGTTTTTTTTTTAAGATTGTATTTACTTATCTTTAGAGAGGAAGGGAGGGAGAAAGAGGGAGAGAAACATCTATGTGAGAGATACACTGGGGACCTGGCCAGCAACCCAGGCATGTGCCCTGACTAGGAATTGAACCAGCAACCCTTTGGTCTCCAGGCCAGCACTCAATCCACTGAGCCACACCAGCCAGGGCAGTATCTGTTCTTGAGAATGGAAATGACATAAACCTCTACGGCTCTCTGACACTGAGATGATGTGCTGTGTTTTAAGTGAGAGTCAAGACTGTTCTCATGCATCAGCCTTTTAACAAAGTACAGGGAAACAGTTCCTATATAGGTAGTCACTCTAATTTGAGTGCAAGGAGAAACTGCCGTAGTTTTGCATGAAGCATTTATAAAATAAGATTTATTTCATCTGCTCTTACAGTTTTATTTTGGCTTGTCTTTTCTAAAAGGTTGTAGAAATTTAGAAAATCTAATGTAGCCAAGAATGAACTCAAAGAGGAGCCCTAGATTTTCCCCACTTAATTTTCCTATGTGTGGGAAATTAAAAATAAGGCATTTTCACTTGTATTGGCTGGCTGATGCATGTTGAACAGTTAGGCTTACAACTAACCAACTAGGCGAGGTATTGATGGATAGAATCTTTGGGTAATTCACCCAGAACATAGGGCATCTTCATCATCCATTTCATGATGACTTTTCCATATCAAGGATAGCCCACCTTTTCCAGTAAGAGGCACCACCTTTAGTGACGCTTGGAATGGGAAGTGGGTGATTAGCCACTTGGTTGGTGGGCCTTGTCATGGATGAAATGCTTATAGTAAGCAGTCTAACGCTTCCAGCGTGGCAGCTTGGAGAGGTATCCAAGCTGGGCCTGTTACAAATACTCCTTAGACAAAATTGTCTTTTTTAACCAGTCATAGTTTAGATTTGGGCTTGATCTCCCATGAACTTCAGATGGAGAAAAAAATGAAGTGTTCTAGGGGCTAGTGCTTGCCACCAAGAGCATAGGATGTATTTGTCCTTCTTTGCCTGAACTTCAAATAACTCGTTTTGTCCTCATGGGATCTGAGAAGTGTGTTTTAGCTTTCCAATCCTGCCTTCCAACATCTTGTAGCAGAAATGAGGATTTAGGAATGAAAAAAAGGTTTGGATGTGAATCCTGTTTCTTAGATAGCACTGAGGGATTCAGATCTAGAAATATCGGATGTTTCTGGTTAGAAGGAAGTTTGGTTCGGTTAAGATTGTGTGAATGTCAGCACATGCGGTCGCCAAATCAGAGTTAGCTTAGAACCTGCAAACTGAGTTCTCCGCGACAGGACACTGAGGGCTAGAGGGTTTAAAATAGATGTCAGATGACACCAACTGCAACTCACCGAAAGTCCACAGCAGCCGGGAGATCCTGTCCAGAGTGGAAGCCAAAATGGAAGATGGTCCTGTTTTCTGTAGCTTTAAAAACATTTTAATTACCACGTTTGCTACTTTGTTTTCTTCCAGCTTTTAATGAAAGTGTTTTGGGCTCTCCTAACCCATTTCTGTATTGTCAAAGGAAGTAGAAAAGAAGCAGCTAGGACAGCAGAAGAGGTCTATGGTGGAATTTCAGGTAAAAAGACATCCTTTGTTAAAAGGCTGATGCATGCGAATACAGCCTTGAGTCACAATATACATTTTTTTAAAAAACCTCCTGGGTACTTTATGTGAATAATATTTCTAGAAGGCAGATTTTATTTATACTTTGGATTTGAGTGGATTGTTCCAAAAAATTGTCAAAGTAGCAAGTGGTGTTGACTGCACCATTTGTGAAGGATTTTCAGCTTTATATTTTGTAAGCTAGTTCTTTGATTAAGAAGTATTATATAAGAAGCAATGACTCCTGAGAAACCTTATTTTTATTAACCAAAAGAATTACTTATCTAGGATTGTTAATATCTTTAATCAAATGGTAACAATGCTTTCTAACAAGGCTGAGTTTACTCAGGAAATAGAATGACCAAGAAATTTGATGTAAAGCAGCTAATGTGGCAAGCTGTTTTATTTTGGGGCTGTCATTTACAATTCAAATTGATTAGCCACTTGGCACTGTCAGGAAAAACCTTTTACTAAACCCTTTTATATGAGGCACCACACAAAGCACTGCAGGCAAAGGTTATTATAATATGAAATGCCAACATTTGGGTAAAACATTTTGAAGTCTCCTGCTTTGTTGAACTGAGTCTCCATTTCTTTGAAGAAACAATTCACCTTAAGTGTAGTTAACGAATCAGATATCCTTGTCTGCTAAGGATTGTCACTTAATAGGGGAGTATTTCTTCATAACAGAATTCATAATTGCCCTATGTGTTTCGGTGTCCATAGGGATTCCAGGGATTACATCACTCTTCATCTAATAGCCATTTCTGTTTGCATCTGTTCTCTTTCAAAATAGACCGAAGCTCAGTGATTCCAGTACACTAGATGACTTTGAAGACACTAGATAACAGCAGTCTTATCCAAGGAAATAAAGATAAGACCTCCAAAGACAAACCCTCAGGATGCTTCAATTAACTGGGGACAATGAGAAGAATCTCGATGTTTCAAGAAGTGTAAGAAGGCCCGGAGTATGGAAAGAGATTTCTTTTGGGGATTACATTTGTCACACATTTCAAGGAGGTATGTTGCTTAGACCGGTTAAAAAAAAACAACTCCCTTTAGTTTCAAGTTAAGCATGATCTGAAAAAGCTATTTTCGTATTTATTCTGTAAATCTGGGCAAGGAGCTTTTTAAACATTTCAGTAACGTGGTTTTTGATATTCTCAGATTATTTAAAACCATCCTCATGGTTTAAATTAAGTAAAGTCCAACAAAGTCAATGGTGGCAAGAGCATTAAAAACGTTTTCTGTTGCTTGAGTGCATTATTTTTATCTTTGTGGCCCTTAGTTAAGTACACTCTTAAAAAGGTTCTATAATAGTCAGAGCCTAAATAAGCATCGTTAAGTCTGGGGCCATAATACAAATCTCATAAATTGAGCTCATTTATTCTTTAGCTCAGATAGATCTGCCCAAGCTGCTAGGGTAATCTCCATTTAATTTGTAAATGGCATGGATTTAAAAGTCAAACATTTATTTTTCAATTGTTATTAACAAGAGGCAGCTGAGAAGAGAGTTCATGTTTATTTCTCAGTTTAATTTCATACACACACACACACACCCTCATAAAGAGTATGTCCAGATGTGGTCAGTAAAGCCTTCTATAAAAATACAGGCAGTGACCTGCCAGAAGCAGTGGCTTCTACATGATTCCAACAGTGCTCCTTTAGACATTGTTAGCAGTCAGATACGAGATACTTCAAGTTAGGTGTATTGGAAATCAAGAATTTGGTGCAAGTGTTCAATTCAAACCAGAAACTGCCCATACTGTTTACCGTTTGGATGAATGTTTGTTGCGAGACCATGTGACATTTCATTAATACGTTACCTAATGAACTGAGAAAAGTCTCAGGAAGGTGATATGTCTTGATATCCGGGAGCATTGTGTGCCTGTAAGCCACCATGGAAGCTGTGAAATACAAGGCGGGCGGTAAACAACGCAGCCAGGGCAGAGTCCAGCCGCCATAGGCCCGAGCACTCCTCGTTTTGGAAGCAGCACCTAGCATCATATCCCACACTAAGTGTCTTTTTTTATGCTGTAGAATCTTTTGGGGAAGGTTTTTTCCCACAATTTCATATTCCGGAATACATCATTCGATATATCTTTGTGGTTTAAACTCTTACATTTGTAGGTAACTCATCAGGATTGAAATAAGCTATAGTTGGCTTATTTTGATTTGGCTTTTCTTAGGCTACTTGGCGTAGTCTGTCAGTTAAATGCATACACGTTTGACATGTTGTCATTGGCCCTTGACATTGCATCTGGAGCATCAGGCAGATCCCTGGATCCCACCCTCAGCCATAGATGTTCCTTTCTTCCTGCACTTTCTCCCCAGAGATGTGGTGTATGATTTTTCAACCTTTGCTAATCTGGCCAGAATGGAAGCTGTTTTTCATCCAGTAACTTGGTTACCAAACTTGATAAATAAACTATAGACACAGGTTGATAATGTGTTTTCACAATGCTTGGACCAGATAGGACTCAGGAGTTTTGGGGGATACTAGAAAGATCACACAGAATGTGTGCTGAATGTTACACAGCACTCCCAGCAGCAGGGCTTAGAGCTGCCTCCCAGAATCAAACATTTGATATTTCTATAGTGAACACATTCACAGCAAGTGAAAGCACAAATTAAAACCAATACGTTGCTTAACCTGCGTCTGGGCCATGTTTTGCTGCCAAAAGAGTTTGTGTCAACCTTGGGGAAAAGTTGGTTTTGGGAACTTGGGGGATTTTTACCACGGCAGGCGTGAGATTGTGGAACTATTGCACCCTCCCCTCTTCTAAAGGGCTGTTTAGAGCCAAGTCTAAAAGACTGATTCTGTTCTAAGTGTTACACTTAAAATTGCTTGTCCTCGCTCTACATTCAAAGGACTGACCTTGATGTGATGGCCATGCCCCTGCCTGACTCATCAATCCGACTCCTCTTTCCTATTTTTCTTATTTGGGCAGGATTTTCCTGTCTTGGGTACATTCCTACCCAATCCTCTACCTAGCCGTCTCTTCTCGTTCACTTTTGCTGGCGGTTTTCTCAACCTTTGCCCAACCATATTCTGAGTTGTTATACATGAGAGGCCCTGCTGTCTTTCCCAAGCAGGGACAAGCAGTCCTCAGTAGGGACTCTTTCACCCTGCCTGTCACCTAGTTCAGCTCCCCTGTTCCTCACGGGTTCAAAGGAACCTTCTCTCAAACACACTACAAAAAGATGTTCATTGACCTTAGTTCATCTCCTGACCAGAGCTGAGTGTTCTGGAGAGTGTGTGTGCCTTTGAACTCAATTTTACTATAGTATCTTCGATATCTCAGGAAATGTATTATAGTAAGGCTTTTTACAATTAACCTTTGTGTTATCTAACGTATCACTAATTCCGCAAGGGCCTTGCCTGTATTTTGGTTCAAACTTGAAATTCCTCTTGAATTTTCTCTCTTTTGGTAAATGCTGCAGGAGAAGATATTGCTTCCTATGATTCTGAACCTGAGTAAAGAGAATAAAGACAGTTCCACGTGCACTGGAGATTATAACCTGTTAGCTGGTTTTTTAAACATAACAAGCCAGTAATCTCACATGCTTGCTGAAGTTAGGAAGGGTAAAAATTGCCAAAGCTTGTAACAATATAATTGATTTTTATCTTGAACACTTGCCAATTTTGTTATTGAAATCTCTGGTTTTCGAAGTTGTCATGACATTGTTCTTCAGACTCTGAGGAGTAGAGATAGAAATCATATTGTGAGAAAAAACGAAAGGGGGGAATGAAAAGTACTTGAACATTTTCCGTGCACCTCGTCAGGAACAAGTAAACATATTTGTAGTGTAAACTATCCTCATAACGTGCTTGCAGCCCCGTGACATCGGCATTCTGCCAAATAATTAAAAATAGACTGCCTTAGGAGAGACTGATTCCTACTTCCTTTCTTTTTGGTTACATATTTCCTGAAAGGAATGGAAAAACTCCCGGGCTGCCAAATAACTTTTATCCTTAATTTCTCACAATTATCTGTAGTTTACAAGACAAGAATGATAAGACTAAGAGACTGCGTGTTGGGAAAAGAGTAGAAAAACAGGAGAGCCCACCTTGGCAGAATTTTCTGGAAAAGGGTTTCGTGTGAAAACTCTTCAAGGTCCTTCCAAGCAAATGCTGGAAAACATGTGATTGGAAAGGTGACTTCCTTGAGAGTCACCTTTGTTTCCAGTTGGGAAACAAAAATGATTTCTACACTGAAGGTGATACTGTTGGTTTAATTCACATTACCCATAGAGAGAAGGTGGATATATTAGCGAAACACTCCAGACAAGTCAATCTACCATGAGGACAGGCAGAATTTAAACACCAGTAGTTCTTAAAACTAGAAGAGGGTGTGTTCAAAAGTCTCAAACCTTGGATTTCAGTCCTGTTCCTTGCGCTTACTAGAAGCATGCGGGGTGAGGGGGATGTCATGCATTTGGGGGTGTTGCAAGACTCTTCCTTTGTCTCTCAAAAGCCAAGGGATGGGGGCTTCAGGAGAAGTGCAAGTTCAGATAAGGGGTGCTGGAAGGAGTGGCGCCTGGTATTTCCCTCTCAAACTGAAGTCTGCTTAGGCAGTGCGCTGGACCGTCCCATCTTACTCAGTTAAGGGAAAAGAGAGTCAGAGGGTACTGGCAGGTGAGTGAGACACCCAGGACAAACTGCCATTGCCTCTTTCTTGGTGGGATGGAAGATGGCCCCACAGACTTGCAGCAACCTCAGAAGCATGGGGGTGGGAGTAGGAGGCATCATAGGATGCTGCATTAATGGGGGACCATAGGAAAGGGGCCTGGGAGTGAGACCTGCTAAGGCCCAGTGAGCAGGACTAGCCTCCCCTTCCAGTTAACTGGGGAGACATATTCCCTGTCCCTCTCATTTCTCCCCGCTGCCAAGGCACCAGAGGAGCCGGCACTTAGAAGAACACAGTGGAGGCGTGTTTGAGAACATGCCGATTTTCCGCCTCCGGCTGCAGGGGGACAGAGAGGGCCAGACCTTGCCCGGGTTTGGCAGAGGAGCAAACAGTGCAGCTTTAAAGTGGACTGACCAGTAGACTGGTCATTTTTAAATCCTTGTGTCCAATTCTGATGTAAATACAGACAAGTGCACAGATCTTAGGTGAACAGTTGGGTAAATTTTCACAAAGCAGATACAATCAGCTCTACCAGCTCCCAAGAGCAAGAAACTACATATTATCAGCATGGCCTGCGCCAGGCCCTCTTCTAGCCAGCCCCTGCCCCTGCTCAGGGTGCTTTGGAACCCTGTCACTCGAGGTGAGTTTGGCCCTTTCTTGCACTGTATAGCAAGGAATCACAGTGCACGCTCTTCTGTGCCGGGCTTCCTTCACTCGCCATACATCTGCGAGGTCTTTCCAGGTTGTGTGTACAGAGCAGATCTTGGGGGACTGATGAATGACAAAGTTGCTGGAAATAGGCAGATGGGATGGCTTCTGCTCCCCAGGGGAAGGGGACTCCACCCCCCCCTTGGAGGCAAGTTTTAGAAATAATAAAGCCATTTCATATTGATATTCTAAGTTAATAATAGCAAATTACCACTTGGCATCTTATTTTTATTTTTGAATCAAGCACTTACAGTACCTTCAGGCTTTGGTTGACTGGCTGTTGTTAGAACGAAAGAGTAACAAGTGGCTGTGGGTTTGCTCCTTACATTGGTCAGGGTGCTGTGTTGCCGTCTAGTTGGGGGCTAGGGGAAAGACTGTCCTTGCAACCCAAGTGCCGGGGTTCATTTCCAAGAGCAGTTAGGCAAAGGGGCAACATAGCTCGTATGATGCATGCATCACATTGAACGAGATGGAGATGTGTTAGAAGAAAACCAAGGCTCACTGAGGATTACATGCATATGTTATGTCATTCCCTGTTTATGCAAATTATAAATGTCCAAGAGATTTAAAAATACTCCACTCATTAACTTTTAACTGACTCAGGAACAAGGGAAAATGTGAACCATTGTATCTGTTTTTCTTTTTTATATGCAGAATATGAAAACACTAGTATTTTATTTATATGTAATATGTGTTTTATATATACACACTTTTTTTTATTTTGAAACTAATTTCAAAATGACAGAAAAGTTACAAGTGGTACAAAGACTTCCCACCTCTCTTCACCCAGAGAGCCCATTTACGTTTACCCAACTGTCTTAATATCCCTGATAGAAAAAGATCGAATCCAGGTGTACGCGTTCCCTTCAGCTGTTGTGTCTCCGCTACTCTGGAACAGTTCCTCAGTCCCTCTTTGAACTTGTTCCAGGCCTGCTATTTTGTAGAATGCCCCTCAGCTTCAGTTGGCTCACAGTGTCCCCGTTAGATTTGGGTTATGCATTTGGAGCAGGAATATCACTGAGCGATGGTATGGGCTTCCCATTGCATTGCTCCCCATGGTCCATGATGCTCAGTGTGTTCCATCAGGTGGTGCACTGCCGATTTGTTTCCATCACTTGTGATGTTAACTTGGATCCCCTGGGTAAGGTGGTATCCGCAATGTTGGTTTATTGTAAAATTACCCCCATTTTCTTTATAACTAGTTATTATTTTGCAGGGAGATAGTTTGACGTAGATTCTGTTATTCTACATTTCTACACTGGAATTCTACTCTATGGAAGAACTCTCTCTTCTCCCAATTTATATATATCCATTTATATCAGTGAGGACTTACAGGTTCCTATTTTTAATAGGAATTAAATTATTTTTTAATCTCTTAGAATCGTTATTCATTTTGATGTTCATATCATTCCATATTTGGCCATTGAAAGCCCCTTCAAGCCAACTTCTGTGTCTTTTTGACATTTCCCGTCATTCATTGAGCACTTCCTTACTTTCTGCTAAGGTGTTTGAGGCCCTTATGTTTTTCCTGGTCCAGCCTTGGAATCAACCATTTCTCCAAGGAGCCCTAGTTTAGGTTTTCTCAGTGCACAGTGGGTATGTGTGTGTATATATATATAATACATACACATATATAATCACATTTTCATACCCATTGCTCCAGTTTCAATCTAACCCAACCCTATAGAGTTCATCCTAGCTTTCCCCCTATTCATGTATCAAAGCTAAGTTTCAGTGTAAGAAGAGAATGTACTGAACTGTTTATAGCCCTGGATCTCATCAAATAGAAAAGTTTACTCTGTCTTCAAGGCCATGAGCTATTTGATATTCACATGAATTCCACCTTTGGTGGGGTTGTTTTTGCCAAGGCTGCAAGTATAAGGGACCTGAATGCTCAACTCCATCAGGATCACCTAGGAAAGGTTGGTAAGATGACCCTTTGTGTTAAGTCGCAATTGTATTACATGCTAGAAGAGCACAGTTATAATTTGAAGAATGCCCAAATTTTGCACACTGGAGTAGATTTTCTTCCAAAACAGGTAATTGCCCTTTGGTGTGTTTAATAGAGGGTTATTTCTTTCTTTCTTTTTTTTTTAAAGATTTTATTTATTTATCTGTAGAGGGGAAGGGTTAGGGAGAGAAATAGCAATGTATGGTTGCCTCTTGTGTGTCCCCTGCTGGGAACTGGCCTGCAACCCAGGCATGTGCCCTGACTGGGAATCGAACCGCGATCCTTTGCTTCGCAGGCCCGCGCTCAATCCACTGAGCTACACCAGCCAGGTAGAGGGTTATTTCTTAAATGCTCATTTTAGCTGGTTAATCTTGTTTGCTGACTAACAATGACAAGATAAATATGTTTCCAAGGCAGTTCTGAGGTCGTTCCTTAAAGCATTGTCTTACTGTATGTACTTAGAAGCAAATTGTCTTGAGCACCTACCATCATGGGTGTATACTATTGGCCTACTTAGAGACCAAAGCACTTGCTAAATACTAGATTACTATGCCCTCGTTTTATAGATCAGGAAGGTAAGGTTCCAGTAATTGTAGTAACTTGCCCCTTTTGGCAGAAAAAGTGGTCACGGTTGGACTTGAACCCAGGCATTGTGGCTGCATTGGTCCCATGCCTAGCCATCATAGTCAACTGTTCCGAACAAAGCTGTTTAGGGAAAAACTTTTGGAGGATTATGCCATCTGAAAAAAGACATTCTGCACTATGATAACAGATATGCTTCATTACCAAAATGAAACAGACAATTACCCAGGGGATTTAGAACAACACCATTTTCCCTGACCCACTAGAAGCTCCTTCACGGTGCACGATGAGCTGTTGAGTCTTTAGGGTAGGGGTGAGAGTAAGAGGCAGGAGAAAGATGAAACCAGGGAAACTCATTGTCCAGCTTGGCCCTTCATGTTGCTTTATTTAGAGCCATTAATTCAAGCCCTAGACCATGTCTATTGCATGTTAAAACTGCCTCCCAAAGCCAGAGAGAGTTTGTGCACTCTCTCCACACCTATCAGCAAACTAGCAGGCTGTGCACTCAGTGGCTTGTCACCCTGAAAGTGGCTGACAAGAGAGCCTGTTGCTTGGTACGAGCTTCTGTCCTCTTCCCCCAAACCTCCTCTCACAGTGGGTGGGCAGCATGACTGAGCTGCAGGAATAAGACTCCAGACCTTGACTCTGAGCTTGCTTTGTGTTTCAGACTGCTGGGCTGATCGATCCCCGCTTCATGAAGCTGCAGCCCAGGGGCGCTTACTGGCCCTTAAGACTTTAATTGCACAGGTAAGTAAACTGATAGATCTTTTGTGCTTATCTTATAAGCAATCATCCTTTTTTATTAGTTTTGCCTGTAGCAGAGGTCTGGTTCACTGGGTCCAGCATAGCCGTTCTACATACACGTATCCTCTTACAGCTTACCATTTCTTCCTCCTGCCTCTCCTTTCTAGGGAAGCTGGCTCCTTTTCTGCCCACTTCCACCTTTCCCCTTCCGGGCTTTCCTTTATCTGATAGGAAGTTTCCTTGTGAGGCTGATGGGGAATTGCCTCAATTTTATGTGGCACAAATTCACCCTACAGTCTCCAAGGGTGCCTTAGTTACAGGAACTCTGAAGTTGCAGAAGTCAGCTATTGCCGTGTAACAAATTACCTCAAAACATAGGGGCTGAAGCCCTGGCCTGGTGTCTCAGTTGGTTGGAGCATTGCCCCATGCAGCAAAAGGTTGCAGGTTTGATTCCTGCTCAGGACACATAGGTTGTTTGTTTGATCTCCAGTTGGGCCATGTTTTTCTCTCACATTGATGTCTCTGTCTGTCTCTCTTGTCTGTGCCTTTGTCTCTTTCTCTCTCTCTCAAATCAATAAATATATCCTCAGGATTAAAAAAAAAATAGAGGCTGGAAAAAAAATAAACACTTAGATTCTCACATTTTCTATTGGCCAAGGAGCAGCTTAGGTGGGTGGCTCTGGCTCTGAGTCCCTTGCAGGCTACTAAGTATCAGCCAGACCTGCAGTCATCTCATAGCTTGAGTAGGGGAGGATCTGATCCCAACCTCACTCAGGTGCTTGTTGGTCAGCTTCAATTCCTTGCCACGTGGGCCTCTCCATGGGGCCATGCCTACATCATGAGATGGCAGGTGGCGTTCCCCAGAGAGAGCACAAGAGGGTACCTAAGGAGGAGGTCTTAGTACAACCTAATCTCCAAAGTGAAATCCCATTGCTTCTGCCAGTAGATATGAGTCAGTGAATCCAGGCCACACACAAGGGATAATACCAGGGAGCAGTACCAGGAATCAGGGATCCCCGGGAGCCATATTAGAGGCTGCCTACCCTGGCGATGCACTATTCCAAGAGCAAACAGTAAACTAGATTGACAAATGGGTAAATCTTACTCCTTTGGGAAAATTTATTGGTGTTAGTTATTAATGCTACTTTATTTTTATTTATGACTGTACCCCTTGAACAGTGAATAGTGAGTGGCCTTGGAAAATATTAGTGAAATGAATGAAAGTGTACACGCTCCATTTGCTTTGTTTGTGTTAGCATCTGTGAGTGTACAGAGGAGGTGAGTCATTATATCTTTTTTCCACAACCTGGCTAACACCAAACCTGGCTTTCTTACAATTTAAACTTTAAACAGCTGGTCATGGTGCTCTTTGGGTGTGTGTGTGTGTGTGTGTGTGTGTGTGTGTGTGTGTGTTTACCTTTTTCCCTCTCCTTTATGAGCTGTGTTAGTTCTCAAGAGGGACAAAAAGAAAACTACCAGTCATTATGAAATAGGCTTTGTACTTGATTTTATCAAATGTTTATTTATTTTAGGCACTTAAAATTCTATTTGATTTGATTATTTTTAATAAGTAATATATTCACATAGTTAAAAAAAAGAAAATGATATAAAAAGGTACACAGTGAAAAGTCTTACATCCGCCTTCTCCCTCTCAGCCTCCCACTTTAATACTTTTATTAGTATTTTTAATAAACTGAAGTTTGGAATGATTTTAAGGAAGCAATGCAGAGATAGTACAGCGAGTTCCCATATACCCTTCCCTCAACTTCCCCTAGTGTTAACATCTTCCATGACCTTGGTACTTCAGTCAAAAATAAAAAACATCAACATCGGTACGATGCCATCAACTGAACTACGGGGTCACACCAGTCTCCCCACGAGTGTTTATTTTCCCTTCCAGGATCCAGTCCAGGATACCGTGTTGCATTGAGCGTGTCTTATTTTTAACTACACTGCAGAAGCATGCTGGTTCCTGTAGTGTGCTTTAATGTGTAAGCAGCATTCTTCGTAGAGAAGTTCATCTTTGCCTTAGTACACCCCATTTCCTTGGCTTTGCTCACTAGCCAGAATGTGTTACTCAGTTTTGTTTTACATTAAGGTAGCGCGGTGTGCTGTACAGCGCTCAACTCGGGATCAGGAACTCCTGATTATCACACTGGCTGCCGCCACCAGCCGGGAAGCCTCAGGCCTTGCTAATAATTTGAACTTTGTGCTTCTTCATTTTCTCATGCACAGTGAAGGTGAATCACCCTTGATATTCTTTCAGGTCTGCCCAGCATGACGTTTCTACAATTCCAGGGATTTTGAGTTTGTACCGACCATTTTTTTTTTTTCTAGCTCATTGCTGCCATCTTTTGGACTAACTTGTTTTTCTTTCCTTGAAAACAAATCCTATCTGGGAAAAGGAAATGGGATTTTTGTCATTGTATTCTATACCCACCCTGAAGTATACAGCGCAGCTCTGGAGTCATGATGTCCCATCCAGAACATGAACATGGACACGACTAAGGAGGCATAGAGAGGCCCTAGTATGGAGGGACAGGCAATAATGGAAAGGGACAGGTAGCACCATGGAGGTCTGGCGGGACATGGTGGGTACTGAGGTTGGGGTTTGGGGTTCAGGGTCACGCACTAGGTTTTGGAAGCTTTCAGCAGGTCAGTTACAAGGCAGGGAATCAAAACCAACTCAGCTATGAAGGATCGACCAGGGACCTAATTCCTTTCACATACAGAAAATGGTAATCCTGGGGGGAGATGGTAAGGACCAAGTTAAAATCGGGGCATGGAGTCCGAGTCGGCCAGCAGCTGGCCTGCTCCTGTCCTCTGTCACTTGGACTCCAAGACAAGGAAGGTGGGGCATGGCAGTATGGGAAGGGGGTATGTGCTAGGACTGGGCAGAGCCGCTGGGAGCTGAGGAAGGAGATGGTGTGAGGGCCAGCCCCTTGGCCCCATAGTGGGGCACCGCGGACTTCTGTATGCAGTCGGGTAGTGGCAGACAGGAGCACTGCTACTCAGACATATGAGTCCTGGGAGCGCCACTGACTTGACTTTCTACCCTTAAGCCTGGGGGTCATCCTTCTGTTCCTGATTACAGTCCTGTAAGTCTATTTTCTCCTCCTTATGATTTCCTTAATAGCATTTTCTTTTCTCTAGTTTACTTTATTGTCAGAATATAGTATGTCATACATATACAGGATGTGTTGTTAATCGACCATGTTATCAGTTGGGCTTCTGGCCAATAGTAGGTTATTAGTAGTTAAGTTTTGGGGGAGTCAATTCATAGACAGATTTTTGACTGAGCAGAGTGTTGGGGTCCTTAACCCCTGCATTGTTCAGGGGCCAACTCTACTCTTTTTGCCTTCTTAGCTTTAATTTTTTATGTTTCAAGTCTTAGCTAAACACTACGTCACATGTGAAGTTTTCTTTTACTTCCCAAGCAGTTTCAAGGATATCTGTGCTGCCGATTGAAATTTGAACATGCTTCCTGTTTAACAATATATTCTTGCTGCTTCCTGCCCTCCCCATTTCTGTTTCCACACTAGGCTCTTGGAGGAGAGTGACCTGCATCATAAACTTTCAAGACCCAGCTACTAGCATACTGGCTCAGAATGCCGAATAAGCATCTGGTGGATAAGTGAATTCAAGGCTCCCATGCCATATTTAGATTCCCCTGGTCATGGCCTCCTTTTCTTTCTATATGATCCCCTCAGGCCAATAAAAGCATGTCCAACAAGGTTGCCTTCATTGCTGTTGGTAGTGCAGCCTTTAACCCACTTCTCTCCAAATCGTAGGGTGTCAACGTGAACCTCGTGACAATTAACCGGGTCTCTTCTCTCCACGAGGCGTGCCTTGGAGGTCATGTAGCCTGTGCTAAAGCCTTACTGGAAAATGGTGCCCAGGTGAGTAGTGCTCCCGCCTGGCAGGTCTGTCTGCCCCAGTGCAGCTACTACTGTCCAGAGAGACATGACCTTGCAGACTGCTTACCCACTGTGGGTGTGCAAGTCTGGCCCCATCCCCAGCCGCATTTCCAAATGGTCAAGAAGACATTTATACAATCTACCAAGTGATCCCCTTGAGTTTATCTTATTTTTAAATTCTCCTGTCTTTCAAGGAGTGACTGATGTGCTATATGTAATCTGAATAGAATTCTAACATTAAAACTTTTGAAAACCCCAGGGACATTTAGTTGCCAGGCACTGTTTTGTTGATAATTTCATTTTTTAAAACTCAGTCCTTGCATTCTTTATTTCATGAGCTGTGGTGTTTTTAAGTGCTTAATGAAGATTTTCTTTAGATTTTGGGTGCAAGTTGGGTTTCTACATGTAGAACCGAATAGCAAAGTCTTCTGTGGGCAAAGTGATTTTCCTGATGCCGTAGTGGTTGTGTACTTTCATTACGTAGTGTTTCTTCAAGTTACCCTTCGTCAAGTCACATGTAATGGTTAGGGCAAGGTTGGGGGAGGGCCGTTTCGTTTCAAGCTAGATGACTGGGGGTGGAAAACACCAGACGAAACTGGGTCAGAGAGGAGTGTGCTGTACTATTCTGGGAGCTTCTGTGGGGAGCAAAGAGAAGAGGACGACATGGTCCCTTGCCTTTGGCAAGCTAATGAGGAAACAGTCGATAAACACTTAACATTTATATCAGAATGACAGACAGAACAAGAGAGAGTTGATCAACCAGTGGAAAATTCCTCGAAATTGACAGTCCTGTAGGTACCTCAAACTCAGCACCTCTGAGACTGTGCTTATCATGTTCTTCCCCCTGAGACCGGTCCCTCCTCTTGGATTCCCAGCCTCCGTGGCCAGTTGAGACATTTTCCTGGTTTCCCAAGCCCCAAGCCTGGGAGCATCCTATTTCTTCTATCTCTTCATCTAACTAATCACAACATCTTGCTAATTTTACTTCCTCAATATTTCTCAAGTCTATGTTCTCCTTTGTCCTGTTCCTATACTCATCTAAAGCATTTATTGTATCAAAATGACCTAATGATCTCTTTGTGTGTTTGTCTTCCCTGGAAGAATTCAAGCTATTCAATGAGAGGCAATTGTCTTAACTTTTGTTTCTACTTGAACAACAATGAAATTTGGGGAAAAAATAAAATAAAATAAAACATTGGCACCTAATAGGTGCTCAATAAATGTGTGTTGACCTGAACTGACAGAGAAGCTTATAGGCAATCAAGTTAGAAGACTCCCTGGACTAAGGAAGAGGGTAATACTTAGTAAAAAAACAAATGAAATAAGTTCTACCAAATATTTATTAAGAAAAATGTAAATAGGGTACAAATCCCCAGCGTATAAATTTACACACATTTTCCCCTGTCCTTGTCTGTCTCTGCCATCTTAGCATCTCATGTTTAACTTTCTGATTTAATGGGAGATGAGGAATTTGGGATCCTGATGATCAGAAGCATGTATTCTTACTTGCTGAAGCAATAGATTTCATATCAAGCCCTCGTTGTCCTGCATTTCCATCCTATCAGAGGGTCCCCACCAGAATGCCTTGTTCCCCTGCTGTTCTTTCCAATCTGCTAATACTCGATCAAAGATGCCTCCCACATCCCTAGAAGGCACTGAGGAGGGTTGTGGACACCACACTGACGGCTATTTTTTTTGTGCCTTTGGCGTCATCACGATCTCTTCAGAAGTCACTGCTGGCATATGTAACGTATGGATTGTAGTAGTACCGAAAGGAAGGTTGTGGCAAGAAAGACAAAATATGGGGCTTTGGTGAGAAGATTCTTTGCAAGTCCAGATTTTGGGACCTTAAATGAGTTGACTGCTGTAGTATTTTTATTTCTGCCATCTTTGTTCATGACCGAGAGGGGGTGTCAGCTCCATATTAATAGGAAATGGAAATAATTGTTGTCACGAATATTTATTGAATGCTTACTGGACACCAGGCAGTGTTCCAAGCATGTAACATATAGTAACTTGATCTTTCCAATAACTTCACCAGGTACATTCTTTTATGCTCTTCATTTTATAGACAAGAACACCTAGGCACAGAAGAGTAGTATCCCGACCAAGATCTCTGAACAAATGAAAAAGAGCTGGGAGTTGAACCCAAGCTAATGATGTCATGGGCTATATGCTTTTTTAAAAAAATATTTTATTTATTTATTTTTAGAGAGAGGGGAAGGGAGGGAGAAAGAGAGAAGGAGACAAACATCAATGTGTGGTTGCCTCTCACATGGCGTCCACTGGGGACCTGGCCTGCAACCCAGGCATGTGCCCTGACTGGGAATCGAACTGGCGACCCTTGGGTTTGCAGCCCATGCTCAATCCACTGAGCTACACCAGCCAGGGCTATATTCTTTTTTTTTTTTTAAGATTTCATTTATTTTTAGAGAGAGGGGAAGGGAAAGAGAAAGAGAGGGATAGAAACATCAATGTGTGGTTGCTTCTCACATGCCCCCACAGTGGGGACCTAGCCTGCAATCCAGGCATGTGCCCTGACTGGGAATTGAACCAGTGACCCTCTGATTTGCAGGCTCGCGATCAATCCACTGAGCTACGCCAGCCAGGTCATGGGCTATATTCTTAACCCCCATACAGAACTGTTCCTCAATGATTAGGAAGCTTCTAAGAAGCTCTGGAATACCAACAAATACGTTTTAAAAGCTTTATCCCATTTTGCCCCATGTGGGCCATCATTTATAGAGGTGAGAGTTGATAGGCAGTACCTTTTATGGACCCCCGCCCCCTCACACAGGTGGGTAGAGGGAGGGCGCCACAGGCAGGAGGAAGGATTTTGGAGATCTACCAGGACTCTCCGGCGTTCGCCTGTCCCAGCCTTGTTAAGCACTGGGCGTATCTGGGGCAGAGGTGACTGGAGCGGTGCTGTGCCTCTCCTTGGTGCAGGGCACTATCGTCAGGGCAGAGGGGGCCCTCAGGCTCTGGCAGCCCTGGTTAGGGCAGAAGCTTGAACTTAGCACTTCAACCAAGACACAGGGCAGATAGGTGTGGAATTGCCCGTAGCTGCTTGAGAGAAGCAAGGCTTTCTGTACACCTCCTAATTAGCACACTTGAGTTTGTGTGTTAGGTTGCCATCGAATGTTCCAATTCTATTAAATAAAGGATTTTGGAGAGCTAAAAAATAACATAACATAATGCTATAATGATACAGAGTTCCCTCACTCATTCACCTGCACGGGAACCCTTTTCTCCAGGCACTTATATAAGAATGCAACTGGGAGATGGTGATAAAGACATAGCAAATCCTCTGGATCTCTCTTTGCCCATCATTAGGTCAATGGAGCCACGGTTCACGGAGCCACACCCCTCTTTAGTGCTGGCTGCAGCGGCAGCGCTGCGTGTGTCAACGCGCTGCTGGAATTCGGAGCCAAGGCCCAGCTTGAGGTGCACCTGGCGTCCCCTATCCATGAGGCGGTCAAGAGAGGTAAATGAGCCTGCACATCACTCACAGAACATTGGTGGCCTCATTCCAGTTGGCATGCATCACTGGTATAGTGTTCATCATGCAAGGATTCCCCAGGTCGTAACCAGTAGACTGTGTGCAGCTTAGAAATCCCACAGCAGTAATTTCAATTTGCCTAAGTCTTCAGGGAATATCACTGGGGCATGAAAACAGCTTTTCATATTACCTGGGAATGGCTTTCTCCTCAGATGTCCCATATCCTGAGGACAGTCATGTGGCAGGCCGTTCTTGAGGCTCTTTGCTGGTGTTTTGGTAGCAGCCGGTACAACAGAGACTGCAGGGCTGACTTCTGTGAGCTGTACTGTGGTTACGTCTCTGTCCTAACTAGAAAAGAGTAGCTCATCCCCCAAGCCCATAAAACACCAACCACTAACATAAAATGAATTTGAAAGTATCTAAAAGCCAAGGCTGATAGTCTCTCTAATGGAAGAGTAAATGTAATTGTTCACAATAGGCAATATACTCTAGATGAGCTAACGACTTTTAAGTCATTAGTTACTGGAAAAAAAAGTAGCAAAAGCATGGCATTGGAAACCGCGAAGTTGATTCTTGACTCCTATGTCCTTGTTCCTTTTGAAATGAGAGAAAAGAGTAAAATTAAGGAATTCAAAAATTGTATGCGTAGACTAACCATGAACAAGAAGATGCCATTGAAAGGCCGAGGTCATTTGTCAAAGGTCACACTCAAAGAGCAGCATTTTTGTGCTACCCAGCGGTAGACTTAACTCTTTTAAATTAAGATCAGAAATACAGTGGAGAAGCTGGTATAATTGGGGATGAAAGGCTTCCTTTCAAAAGGCAGTAGTGAAATAGCTGCCCCAGGTTATGAAGCATGTCACTTAGTAAATTTTGGGGGTGGATCACTTTAAATGATACAAAAGACCCACATCTCAATGTATCTATGGTTTTAATGTCCTATACATTTTAAATACTCATTTATTGATTAACAATTGATGTTGGCCATTTCCCAAACATCAAATAAGTTCTTTAAGTTTTAGGGAAATAGTCTACTTTGGAAATGATATGAAGGTCTTTAAATTGTTTTAAAATATTGATTGGAAGTAGAAATTAATCTATTATCTACATTTCATCTAAACATTTAAAAATAGATGTCTTTGGGAATGGTTTGAATTACTGAAATAATTCTGCAGTGCTTAGATGGTTACATATGGAGTGTTTGGTATCTGTGTACCATATATATAGATTTGTCCTAAAAACACATGGATTCATGTGTTTCTACATATTTTTTTTCCTGTGTCATAAAAGCGTATTATGGACCTGCGTCCACAGAATAGGAGGATGGATAGCAAACTCACTATGTTAGATATCATTATAGTAGTGCTAATCATTTGGCTTTTATGCATTCATTTTTTAAAAACTTCCCGAGAATACTTAAATTTAACTCAAACTCGGCTCAGTGTCTTCTGCAAAAAGAGGATAGGAATTATTCAGCCATGTTTATTAGATGCCTTGTATTTACCAGGGAGTTTCAGGTACTGACTAGACACTATTTCTGATTCTTAAGCTTTAAACCTCTGTGAACAAGCTGAGTCAGTCCGGGTCAATACTCTGACATGTCGATGTTCTCATCCAGCCATAACATTTACTTATGTGGACAAATAAATAGTTAGAATCGACAGAATCCTTATCTGTATATCTTAGTGCCTATTTATACTTCACTCAGAATTTGTGATACATCAAGCAGGTTTGAGAGAAGCTTACTTTTATGTTACCTATAAAGAAAAGCTTGATGAAGTTAACCAATAATGGTAAGACTTTTTGAAAGGAAACACTTCAATCTTCAAAGAGAACAAACTCTTTACGAGCTCCCGTTGCTACCTCAGAAGCATTTGCTCCCAAACAGATCATGCTTATGCTGCAAATGAACTGTGTCTATCCGTTCCCTGGGCAAACTCTCTAAGGAGAGTACTTGCACATAGTTCTCGTTAGTCATTAATTTACAAGCGCATGTAAAGAAATATATTCTGTACTTGAGATTTTAAAACTAATTCTCGTGGGTATCTTTGAGGTTAAGCAAACTAAGGAACTTTTACTGCATGGTTCAGTGATAGGCCCAACCTCGCATGCATGCATGGGTGAAGAAGAGAATGAGAGATTTGCAATGGAGAGGGTTCGGGGCTGGGCCTTGGATTTAAGCCCTGGCTTTTCAGACTACTTATAGCAAGAGTCAGTTACCCCTCTGGGTCTTGGAGCCCCCATGTGTGAACTGGTGGCTTCATTCTAGGGGATTTGAGCTGTGCTTCTTGGAGCCCTTAGTGTAGTCGGAGGCACCTCAAAGGCTGCAAAGCGGAATGAAGCGGGGGAATTGTGGGCATGCTTCCCTTTCTAATGGTTTCCTTTTGGAGATTTCTTCTAAGATTTCCGGAACCATATTTTTTTTCTGCTTAAAAAACTGTTATGTCTAAAGCCCATTCCAGCTGAGCTAGTGCATGATCCTGTGAACACTCAGTATTTCAGTTACTTTGGTGAGGTTATCTTGTGCTCCACCAGGTCACAGAGAGTGCATGGAGATTCTGCTGGCGAATAATGTGAACATCGACCAAGAAGTGCCTCAGCTCGGAACTCCGCTATATGTGGCCTGCACCCACCAAAGGGTAGATTGTGTGAAGAAACTTCTAGAATTAGGTAACTTCCAGAAATCTTGTCACGAAAAAGGACCTGTTAACCTTGTTTGTTTTCTCTGGCTTCAAAGACAGAGTTCCTGTCAGGCTGGACAAAATTCTGGCAGCATTTGATGTTTAAATGCTTAAAACAGAGCTCTAGAAAAATGAGTGTCCATGTTTTTTAGGTCTTTTGAAATTGGCCCCATATACTTGGTATGGATCTCCTGGGTGGTGTCAACAGAGAACAGAAGTCTCTTTCCCATTTAAGTCCTAGGGGGGAAAAAACAGTTGTATTTCATTGGCTCATTTTTGAGTCACATACCCAGGTCTGAACCAGTCATGGAGGCCAAGGGAATAAAATACAACACTGATTGGCTTAGCCTTAGATTTCGGTCTATATTACAGCTGTTGGGCTTCACTGACAGCACATGAACTAGGAATCACAGGGATGTTCCCCGGGGGAAATCTAGGTGTGGTTACCAGGAAGACGCTATATTGATAAAAACAACAGACATTTGCCATGGACTACTGAAGATCAATCCTGCTAAGTTATTCAGTGATTTTTTAAAAAATTGTGAAAGGCATGTGGAGAAACTAAGAGTCTAGGGAAAAGTAAACTGTCTTGAAATTATTGTTTGTTTAGAGATTTCCCAAACTAAGAGACTGACGCAAAGGTACAGGTTGGAATAAGAACATGTAAGTAAGGCCCTGGCTGGTTTGGGTCAGTGGGCTGAGCACCAGCCCATGAATGGAAAGGCTGCTGGTTCGATTCCCAGTCAGGGCACATGCCTGGGTTGTGGGCCAGGTCCCCAGCTAAGGGCGGGATGTGCAAGAGGTAACCCATTGATGTTTCTCTCTCACATTGATTGATGTTTCTCTCCCTCTCTTCCTCCCTTCCCTTCTCTCTAAAAATAAATAAATAAAATCTTTAAAAAGAGAAACTTTAATAAGATTTTTTGCCTCTAAAATTTTTCTTGTTTTTTTTTTAAAAAAATGTGTCATCATATTCTACTCCCTATAGTAGTTCAGAAAGCTTTTTGTGAGCCCTGAATAATATAAATATCAACTAAACTTAGCTTTATCCTTTGCAAAAAAAAAAGCCCCCAAAATAACTCCAAAAGGAGCTGTACATATTTAATTTTGTATGTCACAAAGTTCATAGGGGAAGGCAAGTAAAGTGTTTTACATGACTAAAAATACTTTTACACACTTTTCTCATCAAAGTATTTTGACCCAGCCTCAACAGACATCGCTGAGGTTCTAGGCTGATGTCACATTTTCAAACAATTTGTCAAATTGTCATGGCATTTAAGATGCCTTCACCTACAGCTCCTATATTTTAGGCTTGTTGTGTTCCTACCTGTAACATTCCATGCTGAATTGTGGCCATCTGCTTTGTTAAGGAGCCAGTGTTGACCTTGGCCAGTGTCTGGACACTCCGCTGCACGCTGCAGCGATGCATTCCAGTGTGGAAGTCATCCGCCTGCTGATCGACTACGGGGCTGACCTGAAGCGCAGAAATGCCCAGGGCAAACGTGCGCTTGATCTGGCAGCCCCCAAAAGCAGCGTGGAGCAGGCGCTCCTGCTCTGGGAAGGTAAGGAAGGGCTGGGTATGCATTTTTCTTCCTTCAGCACATCTGTTCTCTCTCCTTTCTGTCTCATCTCTAGGCTTTCTTACATTTTTCCTCTTTTTTTTTTTATTTGGAAGTGGCATGGAGGAGGTGGCAAGTGCTGGCATCACTGAAATGGGATTTTATATGCTGGCTATATTCACCTCTAAACAAAGGGCATTTATATATAACTGTATATTGCTTTGTATTTTCCATAACAAGAAGATAATCAGAGAACTTTGTTCTCACCATGAAAAGGCTGAACTGCCACATCTATCCTGGCACAAGCACACCATTGAGCAGACCAAAACTCTTGCTTTGTAATATCTGGATGCATTTCAGGGGAAATTAGAAGGCCCTGAGTTAGAGGTGATATCTACATGGCGTGTGTATTTCAGAAAGCAGGCTACATGAAGTTGTCTGCCTCTTCTCCAGGTCAGAGAGCAGGTGGGTCCGCATTCCTCATTCCTCCACGCCATTTCCATCACAGCTAATGCAACTCCGGGTGCCACAGGAGGAAAGACAGCCTTCTGAAATGCTCTGTATTCCAAATGAAAGAGAGAACCCTGCTGAGTCTGTACAGAAATCTAGGCACGGTCGGAGCCTAGATTGATCGTGTATGCTTGGGAGAGTATTAACAACAATACTAATTACTTGTTTTTAAGTGTGTCAGGTGCTGAACTACATTGAAAACAGATTAGTCTCCCTGAATTCTTAGAGATTTAAAGCAGCAACAACTGTACAGTGACTGGTGCTATCCCGCTGTGAATGGGAACAGAGAAATTTTGTAAAGAGATAGGCTTGGAAAAGGTCACATGGCGACTGAGAAGCAGAAGCAGGATTCTAACCAAGCAGCCTGGCCCCCAAACATGCATTCTCAATGTTACGAGTAGCCCAAACCTGAGTCTTCTGAAACAGTGTCTAGTGGGGAAGGGTTTTCTTTGACTCGCCAACTCCATGTTGTGAAACCACCCCCATGTCTTACATACCTTCCAAGTATAAAGCTTGGTTCAATAATTTGAGGAATACTTTGTAGGCTAGTGCTTCTTAAGCTTTAAAGATCATAGGAATCACCAGGGGATCTCATTAAAATGCAGGTTCTTATTCAGCAGGTCTAGGGTGGGGCCCTGGACACTGCGTGTCCACCCGGCTCCCAGGTGGTGCTGATGCTGCTGGTCTGAGGCCACCCTTTGAGTACCACTGGTCTAGATTGTTTCCAGCAATCTGTGTCATTCATGGTGGTTCTGTCATTTGAATCTGCGCTTGAAGAATTAGGATGTTCCTTAACAGATCCCAGTTTGGAAATACCAGTTGCTTTCCAACTATTAGCTGAGAATATGCTTTGCAGCAGGTGTCACATTTCCTCCTTTCTTCCATCAAAAATATTTCCAGGTTCAGCATTTGTATTTCTTATAAGTAAATTCATCTGTTCTCTTTCTTCATAAATGTAGCTGCTTGCTCTACAGGGGCGTCAAACTCATTTTCACCAAGGGCCACAGCAGCCTTGCGGTTCCCTTCAAAGGGCTGAATGTAACTTTAGGACTGTATGAATGAGAAATGTAACTACTCCTTAACTAACAGCAAGGAGCTCGGCACTGCCGCCGGGTACAGACAAGGTGCCAGGCCGGATAAAACAAGACGGGAGGGCTGGATTCGGCCCACGGGCCTTGTGTTTCCCGCCTGTGCTCTAGAAGGATAAACACCAACTATGTCAGAGTTCATGCTGGTATCTGAACTTGTCTAGGCAGCCTGGATAATTTCTCTGCATTACTGTGTTCCGGGGTACCTTTAGTTGGGTGAGAGGTAGAGACCCTTTCCATTCTTGTATCCCAAGATCTTAACTGAGAGCAATTGGTCCTCCAGGTGGCTTTGTTTCCCATGGATGCCTGTTGGCAATATGGACGCAAGTGTTACCTGGCTGTTTGCACATGCTGCCCTCCATTTCTCATGGGGTGCAAGGTGCTACCACAGTAGGATTTTCTTGAAAAGGAAAACTTTGTCCAGTAATTACACAGATCTCCTTAAAGAGATGTTCATTGATAGAGTCAGGTTACAAAATAGTGGGACATTACAAATTCCCCCGTATAACTAGTATTCCAGCCCAAATCTCATTTATCCTCTTCAACCATATTTTGGACTCTTTGTTAGTTTGCTTTCCTTTAGGACTCAGAGCTGCTCAAAGCCACAGGCGTGATGACTCCGTGAGACTCCATGAGGCAGAGGTTCAGGGTATAATGGGCTCTAAGTGAGTTGGATCCTTTCTGCCTGTCTTCTGTTGACCTGGGATCCTTGCAAGAATGGCGGGCCCTCCAAGTGTGAGTCAGGACTCAGGCAGCACCGCCTTCGGGAAGCTAGAGCCAGGGCATCCAGGGGGACCCTGAGCGCCAAGGTACCGGCACATCTCCTGACACTGCCTCTGTGACCACGTAGGCTGGGCTTCCCACTGACATTCTCCTGGCAGTTGTTCCTTGCTCGGCGGTTCTGTCTCTTGCATGCAGTTCTTGCATGCTCAGTGCTTCCATTTGCATCGTCTCTTTGGCCCCTTTCGACCCCACAGCTCATTCCTAACTTGCCTCTAATTAGCCTCATCCTTCAGCATCAGTAATATAATGACCACTGGAGGCGCAACGTAAAGAAACATGTCCCTGTCCAAGGGGCAGAGCGGAATCCTGTAGGTATTGAGTGTTTGCTACCTCACTCTCTAACTCCTATACAGCTCCAGCTTCTCTTAATCTTTGAGAAAGTTTCAGCCCCCTCCAGTCCTCTGGTCTCCCTTCACCCCACCCCCAACCCCACTAGCAGGACGTTCACACCATTTTAATTCCTTCCTTAGGCCCGCCTGCTCTTTCCCAGCTCTGCCGCCTATGTGTCCGGAAGCGCTTGGGTCGAGCGTGTCATCAAAGTGTCCACAAGCTGCGTCTGCCGGAGCCACTGCAAAGGTTCCTCCTCTACCAGTAGTCCCAACTGCCCATGGAAGGTCTTGGAAATAATCAAGTTGTTGCCTTATGTACACAGAGTATCAGTATCATCCAATGAGCTCATCCAGTTAGATTAAGTTCCGGATGAATTGGAAACACTTAGGGAGTGGAAACTTCTCATTGGTTTCATTTCCTCATTAACCAAGGGGCAACCAGAGACCTTTCATTTTTAGCTCTTCTTGTTAGGAAACTTTGAAAAATTGTGAAGTAGAATGAGAATACTACGGCATTTCCAAAGGCTCGTGATCTGCAGTTATGTAAGGGTCAACATTCTGAGTATCGTGCAAACGCGTAATAACCTGGGCGAGTAAGATCGTGATGAATGTGAGTATTCCAAAGCGTGTTCCTCCTGATTCAGTTCTTCCTTCTTTCCCTCTTTCTTTCCTCTGTGAATAAATCTCGGCTATACTTTTGATTTCCTTGCCTTTTTGTTTGTAATTGAATTTATTGGGGTGACATTGGTTCATAGGACCATATAACTCTCAGGTGCACACTTCTGTGACACTCCATCTGTATGTTGTACTATGTGCCCACCACCCAAAGTCAAATCATCTTCCATCACCACGGACTTGACCCCCTTTACCCTTTGCTACTCCCCACCCGCTTCCCTCTGGTAACCGCCATGCTGACTTTTCGTATAGTGATTAGCATAGCGGCCTTCCTTGCCTTTTTAAAATATGTATTAAAAAAGCCTAAGACTTTTAGAACACCACAGTTAATTGAGGCTGCCAGTTACTGAGTTCCTGGTTGGTAAGTGAGATGTTGGAAGAGATTAGCTCCCCTGGAGCTTGGGGTCTGTTGCTCGTCACGCTCGACATTAGATGTCTACTAATATGGCTACGCGTGTCTACTTCATACGGCCATTTGAAGCAGACAGTTCTAGGAGAGAGCAACACTGGGTGCTCCCACTGACTGAACCCGCAGGCATGGTTTGATGCAGCTGGCAACCCAAGCATCCATCAGCTTATTTTCAAAATCAGGAGTCCCAGCATTGTTGAAATAAACCAAGATGGGCTCAGTTGTGAGTCAGTATTATTTTTGTGAGGAGGAGGCCAAAATAAGCACAAAGTTATACTTAAAAAACTGCCTTCCTCTCCCTTTCTTTCTTCTTCTCCCTCTTCCCTTTCCTCTTACCAGCCTTCTCCCCTTCTGCCTTTCCTCCTCCTCCTTTTTGTGATTTTAAAACATGAAAATTGGGTAGACTAATTATTTTAAGCACTCTTACCATGGTTTAGTGCCTATAGTAATATTAGCTTCTAAAAAGAAGATTCTCTCTAGGATGATCCTAAGATTTGTTCCAAATATGTATTTTTTCCCCAGTTTTTCTAGACCTTTGATTTTTAACTGGGACAAGTTTGCCCTACTTCCACCCACCCTTGGGGACTTTTGGCAGGCTGGAGACATTCTCGGTGGCAACAAGTGAGGGAGGGATGCTACTGACATCTAGTGGATGAATATTGGAGATGCAGGTGATCATCCAACAAGGCATACATAGGACAGCTCCCCACAGCAAAGAATTACTGGGTACCAAATGTCACTAGTGCTGAGATGAAAAAACACTGCTCTACATCCATGCTCGTCAGTACAGAAGCCACCAGCTCCATGCGCCTACTGAGCAGTTCAAATGTGCTGAACTGAGAAGTGCTGACACTACAAAATGCATACCATGTTCGGAAGATTCAGTACCAACAAAAGGATGTGGAATGTTTTCTTAATGATTTTGATGTTGGTTGTACATTGAAATGATAATACTTTGACTGTATTAGCTAAATAAAAGTCATCATTAAAATTATTTCCACTTTATTTTACTTTTAAAATGTGACTGCACAGTGTCCAGAGGGGAGAGGGGAGGGAATTTCAGGGGAAAAGGGGGAGGGTTTACAGGAACAAGTATAAAGGACACATGGACAAAAACTAGGGGTGGGGGTGGAAATGGGAGGGAGGTGGGGAGCACTGGAAGGGTGGACTGCGATGGGAGTAAAAGGCAGAAGACTGTACTTGAACAACAATTAAAATAAAAAATTTAAAAAATGTGATTACAGTAAAATTTAAAAATACACATGTCACTAGCATCATATTTCTGTTAGTATTGTTCAGACCTTTTTTCTCATTTTCACAACTTTGGAATATCAAAGAAGTTCATCTCAATTAACTTTTTTTAACTATTTGGGGGAAACTATTAGTTAAAACTTGTGGGCCGGGTCCTCACTTGTGGGTGTGGGAGAGGCAATCAATCAATGTTTCTCTTTCTCCAAAACTAATAGTTTTAACTATTTGGGGGGAAGGTTAAATTCTTATTTTATATCATATTTCAAAAACAAATCTCATTTTCTTAAAATATGGAACGCTTCACGAATTTGCGTGTCATCCTTGCGCAGGGGCCATGCTAATCTCTGAATCATTCCAATTTTAGTATATGTGCTGCCGAAGCGAGCACCAAATCTCATTTTTTAAATGCTAACGAATTTAAAATGATGTGCCTGACTGGTGCGGCTCAGTGGGTTGGGGGTCATCCTGCAGACCAAAAGGTTGCTGGTTTGATCCCTGGTCAGGGCACGTGCCTGGGTTGCGGGCCCAGTCTCTACTTGCGGGCCGGGTCCTCACTTGTGGGTGTGGGAGAGACAACCAATCGATGTTTCTCTTTCTCTCTCCCTTACCCTCTCTCTAAAAATAAATAGATAAAATCTTTAAAAATTTTTTTAAATGATGGCTATAAAACACTAGAATAAAGTATAAATGAATATACATAAAAGGGAAAGTCTTTCCTAAGCATAATATCAAAGACAGAAACTTCAAAGGAAAATACCGTTACATTACAATACGTACCAGCCCCAGCCACTGAGCTGCCACACTGGACTCAGCAACCTCCCACTTGAGTCCCCTCACTTCCAGACACTCTGCTCTGCCGCCCACCTCCTCCTGCTGCAGCTTCCACAGGCCTTTTTCACCGAGGAAAAGGAATTGCATCATATGTCTGTCATCAGAACCTCTACTCTTCCGAACGCTTTGCTGGTGCAAGTAAAGGTAATGATCTGTTTCCTGCTGGAACTGAGAGTTATATCCACGTAAGAATTCAACAGAGAAACAGTGGGAAGACCCTTACTACTGCCCAAGGCATCGCTGGTGATTACGATAATAGGAAACTAGTGAAGGTGTTTAAGAAGAACTTTGCCTGCAATTGTACTACAGTTGAGCACCCAGAATATGGAGAAGCAATTTAGCTGCAGGGTGAACATACGCCAGTTCCTCACAGAGAGTGGACTGGCTAAGGACGATCAGCTGAAGGCTTATGGGTTTTACTTGTCACAAGTTTAAGAAACCTCATGGTTTGTATAATGTAACCATTTGAGGTCTGCTTTTATTTTGGACTAGTGTAATGTCTTCATGCAATAAAGTGAAAAGAGGCAAAAAAATAAAATACATATCGTAGACCATTCAGGAGTTAGAGGCTTTCTATCTTCAAAGTGTTCTCCTGAGGGCATTTTTTTTTTTTTTTGTCAGCCTGAGTCTTGCTGAATGTCTGAGCTCTGTGTTAATTAAGACCAGGGTGTCCGAGGATATTCAGTCTGTCTGGGACAGGAAGGAATGAGAGAATCCTGCTGTTCCACCTACTTCTTGAACCTGCAAACCGTGGAACTCAGGAATCATGTGCATGGACCTCCCAACTCTGGTAGGTGTGTGTGTGTGTGTGTGTGTTGGGGGTGTGTGTGTTGGGTGGGGGGGGGCACTCCCATCCTGAACTGAGTCTCAGGAGACCACTCACCAGAACCACAAGGACGTGGAACCAGAACAGGTCCTGGTGCCTGCGTTCGGAATTGTGGCAGTGTTTTACAATTTATGACAGTAGAGATTGGACAGGAGGTAGTCTTTACCTTCCCCTTGAGTCCTACATCCAACAAGCCAGAATCAGACCATCAGACAAATCATCTGTTTTATGTGAGGTTATATTGCTTGCTTTGGGGGGGTTTCTTAACATAATAGAGGTTATTTCATTATTCACATGATGTGGGAGATTTTCTTCCCCAAATTGTGTATTTTGTTTACAATTTCAATGATATTTGAAGTGCTATAGGATGATTTGTCAATTAATTCAACATGTTTTTACTTAGTATCTATTATGTGCCAGAAACTCTTTGAGGCTGTGAAAAGCACAAGGTCCTAACCCCCCCCCCCCGAAAAGCTTGTTTATTAGTGGAGGCAATAGGAAATGAGCAACATGTGCATATATATTATTATTTCAAGAAGTGGTAAGAAGAAAAATAAAGCACATCCAGGGTAAAGAATGATTGAGAGAGCTACCATTTTAGATAAGGTGATTAGGCAAAGACCCTGGCAGAATAACTGCATTTGAAAAGAGTTATTAATGTATATATCTAATAGTTATTAATTACTTTTACTGTTCAAGTTTTAGTGACTTCTTTTTCAACACATCATGGTTTTGAGGGTTTTTTTTTTTTTTATTTCTTTGCCTGATTTAATATAACGATCCTGTTATAAAAGTATTTTTGAGTTCTGCTTTTTCCCACAAACCATATTGTAATGATTTTCTAAGTTTCAAACCCTTTGAAACTGTCCTTTTAAATGCTACTATCGTATTTCTTAGTTATTTCCATATTGCTGGATACTTACATTATTTCTAATTTTTGGTATTATAAATAATACTAGCAAGAACTTCGGTTTTTAAAAATAAATCGTAAGGACTTCCGGTCAAGATGGAGGCATAGGTGGAAACACTGTGCCTCCTCGCGTAATCGAAATTAAGGACAACAAAGATTTAGAAACAAAAACACAACCAGAACAGACAGAAAATTGAACTGTACGGAAGTCCAACAACCATTCATCCAGACCGGTAAGAGGGGCTGAGTTGGTGGCCGGCAGAGAGGGGTCGAGGCAGGAAAAAGCTGTGGCTGGCGGACCGGGCGCGCAGGCAGCGCGGGGCTGGCAGACCCGGGCGTGGGGAGGAAACGAGCAGACCCGGTGAGGCGCGCAAGGCAGCTGGCTGATCCCGGTCACACATTCGCGTGCAGATAAACCAGGTGAAAATGGGCAGCGAGACAGACTGCACGACCCAGGGCCCCAGCCACAGGAAATAAAGCCTAAAAGCACCGATTGAAAACACTTGTGGGGGGTGGGGTGCGGAGAGAGAGACTCCCAGCCTCACAGGAGAGTTCGTTGGAGAGACCCACAGGGTCCTAGAATGTACACAAGCCCACCCACCCGGGAACCAGCCCCAGAAGGGCCCAATTTGCTTGTGGGAAGTGGCAGAGGGGCTGAAATACAAGTGGAGGGAGCACCATTGCTCCGTCTCTGACCCCGCCCCCACATACAGCATCACAACCCAGTGACTGGGTTGCCCCGCCCTGGTGAACACCTAAGGCTCCGCCCCTCACACGTTACAGGTGCGACCTGACCAAAAAATTATGGCTCAAACAGAAGAACAACTCAAAGCCTCAGAGCCAAAACTTTTAAGCAACCAAGAGATAGCCAACCTATCAGATGCACAATTCAAAACACTGATGATCAGGATGCTCACAGAATTGGTTGATTTTAGTCGTAAGTTAGATGAACAAATGAAGGCTACACTAAGTGAAATGAAGGAAAATGCACAGGGAACCAGTAGTGATGGGAAGAGAACTGGGACTCAAATCGATGGTGTGGACCAAAAGGAAGAAAGAAACAACCAACCAGAAAAGAATGGAGAAAGAAGAATTCAAAAAAATGAGGAGAGGCTTAGGAACCTCCAGGACACCTTTAAACGTTCCAACATCTGAATTGTAGGGGTACCAGAAGGGGAAGGGGAAGAGCAACGAGTGGAAAATAACAAGCATTTGTTATTTGAACAAATAGTAAAGGAGAACTTCCCCAATCTGGCAAAGGAAATAGACTTCCAGGAAGTCCAGGAAGCTCAGAGAGTCCCAAAGAAGGTAGACCCAAGGAGGAACACACCAAGGCACATCATAAGTACATTAGCCAAGATTAAAATGAAGGAGAGAATTCTAGAAGCAGCAAGAGATAAGGGGACAGTCACCTACAAAGGAGTTCCTATCAGACTGTCAGCTGATTTCTTGAAAGAGACCTTGCAGGCAAGAAGGGACTGGAAAAAAGTATTCCAAGTCACGAAAGGCAAGGACCTACATCCAAGATTGCTCTATCCAGCAAAGCTTTCTCATTTAGAATGGAAGGGCAGATAAAGCGCTTCTCAGGTAAGGTCAAGTTCAAGGACTTCATCATCACCAAGCCCTTATTGTATGAAATGTTAAAGGGATTTATCTAAGAAAAAGAAGACAAAAAACATGAACAGTAAAGTGATAGCAAACTCACAATCATGAACAACCACACCCAAAACAAAAACAAAAGCAAATTAAGCAAACAACTAGAACAGAAATAGAACCACAGAAATGGAGATCACATGGAGAGTTAGCAACAGGGGAGTGGGAGGAGGAGACCAAGGCAGAAGGTACAGAGAATAAGTAGCATAGACGGTGGGGAGAAAATAGACAGGGAGAGGGCAAGAATAGTATGGGAAATGTAGAAGCTAAAGACCTTATGACACATGGACATGAACTAAAGGGGGGGAGTGTGGGTGGGAGGGGGTGTGCAGGGTGGAAGGGAATGAAGGGGGCAATGGGACAACTAATGGCATAATCAATAAAATATATTATAAAAATAAAAATAAATCTTAAATGTTTAAAGTATTTCCTAGAAGATGTTTAAAGTGGTATTTACTGGTTAAGAAGACTTTAAAATAATAGTTTAAGATATTTTATATGTACAGAAACTGAATCACTTTAAGGGAAAATATTTTTAATGACCAAACACCCAATATTACCTATTCATACACCATGTGTCTATTATGCTGACATATAAATATCTATATACTGTATGTCTGTGTAGCATCTATGTACTGATTATTTATTTGATTGTATCCATTATTTGCCTGGGCCCATTATTAAAAAAAAAAAAGCTTCCCAGTGTTTCTTGAAGATTTAAGCTTCAACTCTTAAAATCCCTTATTTACAAGGTTCGGTATGCCATTCAACATCTCTAATTTTTTTTTGTTCATAATTTATTAAGGAACTGTTTCTCCCAAAGTAATTCTTCTCCCCGATATTTCTAATACTGCCATGTCAAATCAACCTGACGTTTACAGATGATTCTTTTTTCAGTAACAATGTTCATTGCTAAGATTTTATGCACTTAACACAAAGAGAACAGCTGATGCTTCATAGACATTGCCTGAAGCTATTATGGTGAGGGATGAATCGTTGAATAACTGTGGCTTATCAGGGGAGGGTACTGTCTACAGTGGAGAGCCTCCTGTCACAAATCATAGCCAGGGCTGCTCCTGCACGGACATTTGCATATGGGATATATCATTTTCTCCCTTCAGCAGAGTCTGTACTAGGACAAATACATGCTCACACTCAGCACAGCAGCTTCAAATTTTAACATGAGTTTAATCTGTACAAAATATATACCGGATTTTCATTTTCATGTATTAATATCTCTTCTCCCACCATGGTTGCATCTTGAAAATTTCCAGGTTACAGAAAAATTGCAAGACTAATACAATGAGCCCTGGATGGTGTGGCTCAGTGGTTGAGTGCCAGCCTGCGTACCAAAGGGTCACTGGTTCAATTCCCAGTCAGGGCATATGCCTGGGTTGCAGGCCAGGTCCCCAGTAGGGGACACATGAGAGGCAACCACACATTGATGTTTTTCTCCCTCTCTTTCTCCCTCCCTTCCCTTCTGCAAAATAAATCTTCCTATTAAAAATATTTTAAAAGGAATAATACAATAAATATTTGTATATCCATCATCTTAATTCACCAATTAACATTTTGCCACATTTGCTTATCTCTCTATGTATCTGTGTATGAACATATGTTTGTATGTATATGTTTATATACATAGTGTAATGTGTACACAGTCCTATATCATATATGTATATATGCAAGCATGTGCGTAATTAATACATATACAAATATTTTTCTAAATGAGCCATTTATGAATAAACCATAGGCCTCATGATTCCTCACCAAGGTTAGGCTTAGGATGAGGTGACCATAGCAGAAAATTTAAGGGGGTGCTGAAAAACTCCATCAGGAGAAATATTTTAATGCAATATATTAAAATTTACTATTAAGGAAAAAATCGCAGGATGATTAAAACATCAAAAATGTTACAGACAGCCCTGGCTGGTGTAGCTCAGTGGATTGAGCACGGGCCTGTGAAGCAAAGGGTCGTGGGTTCGATTCCCAGTCAGGGCACATGCCTGGGTTGCAGGCCAGGTCCCTGGTGGGATACCCATGAGAGGCAACCACACATTGATGTTTCTCTCCCACTCTTTCTCCTTCCCTTTCCCTGTCTCTAAAAATAAATGAATAAAATATTAAAAAAAAATGTTACAGACAAACTGTTGTTTGTTTTACAACCCTGCATAAGTGTGCAATGAGAACAGTGTTTCCAATCAGCCCGAGGCTCTGGGACACATGGCCGTTGAGTTTTTGAGAAGCGACAATGACTTGTGAACAGATTGGGCAATGCAGGCTTTATACAGAAGTGAGGCCTGCTCAAGTGTGGTTGGTAGGGTAATACTATAGGTGTGATAATTTATACTTTTAATTCGAACATTTCCCCTAAAATGCCCTATGATGTCCTTGAGTGTGATACTGTTATGTTACAGATTTACAGGCTTATGATTTTGTAATAAGAGATTTTTGTAATACGACGGGGGCGTTATTTGTGCCAGACCCTGTATATACTCATGTGTTTTGACTGTAGCAATTGCACTGACTTTTCGATGCACGATGTGTATGGAGGGGCACACATTTTTCCTCTGCGTCCACACCCTCCCATGGCTCCGCACTTCAGTGTGCCTCCTCCACGAGCACAGAGATTCTTCTGCATAACTCGGTGCAGTGACCATATGCAGGAAGTTCGACATCGATGTACTGTGACTGATATGCATCCATAGTTAAGTTTCCATGGTTGTGGCACTGATGTCTTTCATGACTTGTCCCCCACCCCAAATCAGGATCCGGTCAAATGCCATGCATTACATTTAGTTATCAAGTCTCTTTATTCTCCTTTAATCTCAAAAACCTCCTTCACTTTGTCCTTCGCACTAGAGACATTTTTTAAGAGTCGAGCCCATAGTTATGGAGACTACCTCTCAATTGCGATTTGCCTGTTTCCTCAAGAATACTGCATTATGCCACAGCTTTAACAGCCCATTCTTGTTTGCGTCTTACCACTAGATGGAACGGGAACGAGTGACTGCTTTCTAAAGGCGCAACGTCAGATATCTCAGTGTGCAGAGCCAGCTATGTGAGGACAACTGAAGCGGATAGGACTTTTGCAGGAAAAGCAGATCACTCCAACTTATCGGAGGATGTGTGTTCCTTTTATGTTTTAAAGGTATGGTGCTAGAAAAATTGCTGATTGGAAGGACAAGAGGTTTCAGCTCCCGGACCAACTTTGACTGATTGGAGGCGACGCTCAAGGCTCCCCAAGGCCTGGGGAGGAAAGGGTCGCTGCGAGTGCTCTCCACTGTGGATGGCTGGGTTAGAGGCTGTAGCTGGCACAAAGGCTGCACTTGATAAAGACTGACTGTGGCCTTACGGCTGCCGCAGGCCATAATTCTTACCACACCTGGGCCAAGTTTCCTGAACGTGCAGACCCACAACTTCTAGGCCTGACTAGAAGTTGGTAAGAATGTTCTCCTGCGGCTCATTGTAAGTCCAACTATTTCTCAATAATCACAGCTCATACACATGTAACTCAGCTTGACCCTCCGACAGATCCTCAAAAATGCATGAGCTTCTCTTGTAATGGGTTTCTAATTCCCTACCAGAACTGTTGTTTAACGGTTAAAGAAAAATTGGTTCCCATCCTTCAATATTCACAAACATTCATCAACATTATAAATATAATGAGAGGATTAAAAGCTGATTACTTCCCTCCCAGGTACAAAGGCAACAGCCTGGAAATCTTCTTTATTGTCATTTTGGACAACAAACTTCAATTTGAAGGTGGAATAACCTTATCTTGTTGGAATTAATTGAAGGTAAATAAAGAAGCTGTACTGGGAAGAGTTTAGTCAGCGAGAAGGGCAGTGGCGTTCAGCTTCCTCATCCTTCTCCTCTGTTGCCTCCTAGTCATCCAGTCTGGTTGACAGCACATTCCTCCTTCTCTGCCGAGTGCGTATTTATTGTTCTTCAAATCTTCCCTACTGGAGTAGTGAGCCGTGTATATGCTCATGGCCTTCTCACTTAATTCTGCAAATAGAGCCGAAGGGCAGCTTGGAAATGTTTATCTCAATTTTAAGCAGACAGCCCCTTTTTCAAATTAAAATTTCTATTGAGATCATCGGAGATTCACAGGCAGTTGTAAGAAACAAATACGGAGAAATCTGCTGTGGTCTTGCCCGGTTTCCCCCAGTGATAACTTTGGCAAAACTGTAGTATAATGTCACAACCAGGAAGTCGTCATTAATGTAATCCACTAATCTCATTCAGCATTCTTCTTGTTGACTTGTACTCACTCCTGTGTGTGTCTTTAGTTCTAGAGAAATTATCATAGGCGTATGAATACACCTTTGATTTAGCATTTCCACTTGTAGGAATCTCTCCTCCAGAAACATTTGCCTGTGTACACAAAGCCATATGTATGGAAACAGGGAGTGCAGTAGTTTTGTGTTTGTCCAAGAAATGGAAACATTGTGCCTCCAGCCGAGGGGCATGATGAAACTGATTTGGCACAACATGGAATACTTGCAGTAGTTACTAAAGAAAGGGACCTAGCTCTACATGCTGAAATGGAAAGAGCTCCAAGACAAAATAAGTATTAAAAGCATAGAACGATGTGATCATATAATTACAATTATGCAAAAAGTGTAAGGGGATCAACGTGTATACATGGAAAGGCATTATAAAATACGAATGACTGTCCTGAAACTGTTGACAATGGCCACCATGTCTTTCAGCTGAGGACCCCTAAGTCTCAAAGACAGGCTATGTCTTGGGCCTTAAAAAAATGTGCAATTATTTCACAACCAGAGTCTGCTTGAGACTCACTCAGTCTTTCCTGATGGGGAAGCAAAACTCCCTACCACCTGGAAGGAAGGAGTAGCTGGAGTCTAGGGGTGGCGGTGAGCCTGAACCAGCCACCCAGGGCTGCAGAGAAACAAGGCGTATCTGCAAGCACACATACACAAAAAGCCAAATATTTTGCAAAGGCAAAACCTTCGCAAAGTGAAAGTTTTTGTAATTAACAAAGATAGCAGGCCTCCTCCATGCCCCCATGCCAGCCAGCAATCCATTTTCCAATTGTAACCATTAATTATTTACTTAGAAGTTAATGTATAATGTGTGGAAGGGTGAAGCTGGGCATTTAATGAAATCCTTGCAGTTGCAAGGGAGAAAATAAAAGTCCTTTGCAAGCTTGCATGTTTGCAACATATAGACACATTTTCTCATAAGAAACTCCCAGAAAAATTGAAACCACATGTGCAGATGGCCAAGGCTGCAGCAACACCAGCTTTGTCTGCTCTTAGGTTCTGGGGCTTGTCTCAACAGGAAGCCCCCAAATAATGAAAGGATCCCAGCAGGGGAACAAGGCTGCAGCCAGGAACAAGGTTTCCTTCACTCCCACCCTGTTCCTTCACTCTGCAAAAGTTACAAACTGTGAGTTTCCTTCCTGATAACCCCAAGGCTTCCTCACTGATTGGTCTCACTTTTGGAAAGGACGTGACATCAGCAACTTTGTAGACCTGGGGCTGGGGTGCTTTCTGGGGCTTTGGCCAGTTCCAGCCAGCTAGGTGGCGCACGTGTGGGGGGGTGTGGGTGTGTGAGTGAGAGAGAGAGAGAGACCACAGGTACTACTCAGATTACTCCGCCTGTTCGGTTCTCTACTGCAGAGGGCTGTCCTACTGTCTGACTAGGACAGTGCAGCTCAGCCAGTACAGCACTGGAATTTCCCAGGAGCAGGGGCAGCTTGGAACGTGGACTTTTCCTGAGCAACTGAAGTGGAACAGGGAGCTTGTCTGACCCAGGAGAGCACCATGGATGGCGAACCACCGGGCGGGACTGGCAGCGAGCCCACGAGCTCAGGAGACTGTCCTGACACCAGGCTTCTTTCAAACCCACTGATGGGGGGTGAGTCCAGGGGCTGTGGAATGGGAGTGCTGGGGAGGTTGGTTAGCAGAGAGGCAGAAGAGGCTTGGGCAATTTCAGTGGCTCTGTCTGAGATACGTCCACAGGGCAATCACTGGACAGAAGTCAACAGCTTGCTGGTATATATTCTTTACATGGTTCTTCAAAAATGTTCCCACTTCCATCTGCAGAGTCCTGTAGACCATCCAAAGCCAACGGCCACAGTTTCTTCTTCTCCTAAAAACTTTAGCTGCAATGGTTAAATATATCACATTAGATTGGAGGTTTAAAAATCACTTACAAATAGAAACAATTTTACTGCCAAAACATTTATTGAAAGGTTTTAGGTATTTGGCGTTGAGGTGGGGCTGGGTTTAGAAAGGATGTTTGAACACTGAGCACTGAAGTGACTGATTCACTGTAATGTATGTATGTGTATGTATGCATGTATGCATTTATTTATTTATTTATTTATCTGTCTATCTCTATTTAAAGTATTTTATTGTTGTTCAACAACAGTTGTCTGTATTTTCTCCCCACCCCCTCCAAACCCACCTCCCTCCCTTGCTTCCACCCTCCTCCTTGATTCACTTTAAAAGGAGCCTTACTTTTAAAACTTTGGACAGGTCTTACAGGTATGATTCTCCCCTGTCCTGTGGTGTCATGCTAATGTCCCTCCAGAAAGCTGTCATTTTTTTTCTTGTAAGAATTCAGCAGGTTCCTACTAACTGAAGGTATTCTGAAAAAATGGGTGTAGGCATTAGAGGAGAGGAGACATTATAGGCTTCCCATAACACTTGCCATCAAAGGGACAATAAGCAGGAACCCTGCAGTCAGCTAGGACTTACTAATTTCCTACTATACAACGGCTGGGGAAAAGCCAGAAGAAATAAAATACAAAATGCTTTTCCTCTGACTAATTGAACAGATAAGACTGCTCATTCATTTATTCGTTTTTCCCATTTTCCTCGTTAAATGAGCAGAGTACTCAACAGTGAATGGGATTTGGACCCGCAAAGGCAGACCTGGGTTAATCAGATGGATTGAGCATAGATGTAGAGCAGTAGAGAGCAGAGTGGCACCCAAAATCACTTTTTAAAGTGAATTTGATAAATATATTTTTATTTTTTAGTTTTGAATCCTCATCTGAGGATATGTTCCCTGATTTTAGAGAGAGAGGAAGGAGAAGAGAGAGAGAGAGAAAGAGAGAGAAACATACCTCAATCTGTTGCCTCCCATACATGGCCCGACCAGGATCAAACCTACAATGTAGGTACATGCCCCGACTGGGGATCGGACCCACACCTTTTGGTGCATGGGTTGATGCTCCAACCAACTGAGCCGCTCAGCCAGGGCTGATAAATGTATTTTTAAAATATACTTTAAAAGCAATAAATATGCAGAAAAATCAGTGACTTGGTTTACTGCTACACGATTATTTTACAGCTAAGCATTGTATTGTTTTCGTATGAGAGAGGGGTGCCAGCTACTTTTCGCTGTTGAGGGTTTCTAAAGGTCCTAATCCAACTCTGGTTGGTGAGGGTGGACAGGTGTAAATACACTCCAAGATATAATAGTTAAAAAGCGAACAACACACTGGCCTTAGCTGGTGTGGCTTAGTTTGTTGCAGCATCCTCCCATAAACCAAAAAGGTTAGCAGTTCGATTCCCTGTCAGGGCACATGCCTGGATTAGGGCCCATGCCTGTGTTGTGGGTTTGTTCCCTGGTCAGAGCGCATAGGAGAGGCAGCTGATTGAAGTTTCTGTCGCACATCAGTGTTTTCTCTCTCTCTCCCTCCCTTCCCCTCTCTCTAAAATCAATAGCGTGTCCTCGGGTGAGGATTAAAGAAAAAAGTGAACACACTGTCCAAACTAGAAGGCAGAATGCCCTAGGGAGTCTGGTAAGAACAAGTCTGGAGAGATGAAACCTGATAATGAAGCTTCAAAAACTAGGTGGCAGAGTCAAGCCTTTATGAGGCAGGGAATTGGGAGCCATTGATGATTCCGGATCAGAGACCTGGCAGTAATAAAGACTGAACTAAATTAAACCAGTAACTATAATCAGTAAGGGGTCATGGTGAGATCACAGGAAATTCTTGCACTAACTCACATGTACTCAGACTCTCATGTGCATCAGCATCACCTGGAGGGTCTCAAAAATGCAGATGGCTGGGCCCCACCCCCAGAGCTTCTGATGCAGTGTTAGGCCTGGGATGAAGCTGGGAATCTGCATTGATAACAGCTCTCAGGTGATGCTGACGGTGCGGTTTGGGGACCACACTTTGAGAACCACTGCACTAACCCAAGCATGAATGTTACACGTGGATCAAACTTGGAAATGACAGAGAAGGGAAAATATAAGTGGTCATTTCAAAAGAAAGAAACATCAGACTATGTTGCTTGTTTAAATATTGAGGCTAAAGGAGGAAAAGCAGCCCAAATTGTAAAGTTTGCAAGCCTAAGTTAATGTCAGAGAAGAGGGCTAGGTAAGACAGAAGTTGGGAGGGGGAGCGGCTTGGGAGCAGCGTGAGGAAGGGAGGGTAAGGAGTTGTCTTTTGCACATAAAAGTGCCAACAGCCAATGCACAGCCTTGATGACGGAGGAATGGCCCTATGCTATCACATCCCAAAGACTAAAGGCAAATGCTTCTGCCCTCTCAGAGCAGCCCATCTTCTCTTTTTTCCCCTTGACCTTGCAAAATGTTTTGCAAGATAGATAGATTTAATGCTACTGCCCAGCATCCACTGGGGTCTCAGAGCTTCTTGAATAGCTCTTTTTAGAATGTACCAGTTAGTGCATTTTAAGCCTCTCCTGAAATAATGGAAATTTCAAAAATCATTTCAGAAATTGCAATAAAAATTAAGTGGCAGCTGTCCTAATGTGCTGCAGGATTTGATGGGGACTCAATTTTTTTAAAAAAGGTAAGTATAATGGCACTAAGTGGAGGACTTGCGGAGTGGTTTCGTTAGGAGAGCTCCCTGCCCCATTTAACCATGAGCTACTGCGTCTATGGCATTGCCATTGACCTCATTTAGTGTCTATTTTTTGGCAGTAAAACCAATAGACCCTGGCTGAACAAGTCCTGGGGAAGAATCTTGACTATATATCAAGGGCTTGGATAATGTGTTCCATGCACATAATGGCCTTTGAGTTTCCAAGACTTTGGTGGGGTCAGTGGAAAGGGGATTGTGATCTCGAATCTCCCTTTCATCCATAGTCTCCTACTGGTGACATCATCCATATTCTGAGAGGAAAAGGTCCCCTTTCCCATTGATTTTGCTCTTTCCAGTATCAGCAGGAAGGCAGGCAAAGCTGCTTCTGGATTTAATTCCCATTTGTTGAGCCCATAGCTCATTGCCTACTTGGGGTGTGGGCTCTGGAAAACCCTGGAGAAATATCTCCTGGATATCTCTTCAGTGTTTCTAAGAGCGAAAGAAAGTGTGTGAGGACTAATCCATGTTGCAAAATGATAGCATTTGCTAAACCATATATGTATGTATGTATACACACACACATACACATACACACGCATACATAATTCACGCTATCAATGCTAGGAAAATAGCAGCCTTTCATTGTCACAGTTTTAAGTTTTTACATAATTGCTCAATTGTTCAGGAATCTGCTGAGGCTAAAGCCTTTGTATCAACTTGAAGTGAATTTGTGCTTTACAAGAACCCAAGCTTTTGTTTTTGTTTTTGTTTTTCTGGCAGGAGTATAGGCACATCGTGATAGCCTCACCAAGCTCTAGTCAGAAATGAGTTTAAATCAGAAAGAGAAGTCTCACACACTGCTGATGGGAGTGTAAGGTGGTGTAGCCACACAATTCCACAGAAGGCTCAACATTGCAGCACCGTATCATACAGGCAGTTCTACTCCTACTCCTAGGTGTATGTATACCCAAGAGAATTGAAAACACATGCACTCAAAACCTTGTACACGAATGTTCATAGCAGTATTATTCATAATAGGTAACACGTGGAAGCAACACAAATGTCCATCAGCTAAAGAATTAATAAATGAAATGTGGCCTGTCTACCTAATGGATATTATTTGCCCACGGAAAGGGAGATGAAGTACTGATACATATTACAATGTGGCTGGACCTTGAACCAGTAAGCTCAGTGACAGAAGGCAGTCCCAGAAGACCACATACTGTATGATTATGTTTATAGGCAAACCCACAGAGACAGAAAATAGACCCATATTTTCCAGGGGTGCAGGGGAGTAGAAATGGGGAGTGACTGCTGGTGGGCCAAGGGTTTCTTCTGGGGATGATAAAAATGTTCTAAAATGGACTGTGGTGATGGTCGCACTACTCGGTGAATATACCGGCAAACGTTGTATTGTAGCTTTAAATGAGTATATTGTACAGTATGTGAACTGGGACTCACTAAAGCTGTTAGACGGACAGGTATTATCAGCCCCTACCATGTGTACCAGGACAACACCCTGTGCCTCTCGAAGACACAGGCATCCCTGTTCTCCATAGAAAGGCAGGAGTGCAAGACCTCAGGTGGCCTTTTTTCGCTTAGAAAAGTACATAATCCTTCCTTCACCTTGAAGAAAAGGAATCATGGCTCCATGAGGAACGAATGGAAAGTAAAGGCCATTTTTATCTACAGTTGATAATACAATTGCATCATTTCCATGAAATCTGAGCAGGCCATTTGGAACCCAAATTCTCCGCCTGCACTGTCACCTCTAATTATCTGAGGTAGCTTCAAGAAAGGTTGAGAAGTGTGCAAACTATATTGCTTAGCAGCTGAGCACTTGGTAGGGAAAACAGATTAATCATCACGCACGATGATTCATTAGGGCCCATTTGCCAATCTCTTTACGACTGCTTTTTAAAGCCTCGTTCAATGTTTGACTCGTTCTCCTCACTCAAGATGTTGTGTGGATGGTATGCTGCATTAGCACCAACAGGGCAGAATTAGTTTTCTTTTTCATTGTAATTTGGAGAGAAATCTTTCTGTACCTGCGGTCCACACTGTAGGCTCCTAGCGCTGGAAGCAGCAATGTTTTTCCTGAGAGAAGTAGGAACCTCAGAGAATGCTTGGAGGACACCAGGTTTCTACTGAGCATAAAGTTTTGAAGGTAGGAAAAGCCACTTCATTTAAGGTGCCTCGAGCCCCTTAGTGAACCCAGAAGGAAAGCATCGGATGGACAACGTGTAGGTGAGCTCATTCGCCGCCTCCTCACCTATTACATGCTCCATCAACCCATCTGGTGATTTGCTCACTGGGACAGATTTTCAGGGGCACCGAGAGCTCCACGGAGCAGGCAGACCTTCAGCCAACGCGCGTGAAGTACAAAGTGTTCTGGCCGCTTGCTTCATGGCCTTTCAATGTGCAAGGCATCAGTGACTACCCCAGTTCTCCAAGTCGTCTCGGCTTTTGGGAGATAGCAGTTCCTTTACACGATGTTACTGGCACCGGACCGTGCTGCCTTGTCTGTGTGCAGCCACGTGTTTACTCGAGCAGGCAGAGCTGGAGCTGAAGCAAGTTCATACGAGCCTTCTCACATTCTCACTTCCCGCACTTGTTTGGGAAATCAGTCTCAACCGGAGAAAAATTCAGGCCTAGGTCTCATTCAGATGACACGCAGACTCAGAGAGAGGAAAGCGTGCGATATGTGGGGATGTGTGGGGATACGGTGTTCCAGCTTCCTTCCTAAGAATGTGTGTTCCTTCCATGGCTTGTGGAACAAATTTGCTGTTTTAAATAGCAGTGATTACGGGGGGTAATCAGCACTCTCTGTTTAGTGTTTGGGCAGGATAATAAAAGTGTGTTAACAGGTATTGAGCCATGGGTAAGTATATTGCTCTGCGCACTTATGGGGAAGGAAGCTGATGCTTAGCCCCTGTCCAGGGACGCACAGCTCAGAGGAAACTGATCGGGCCTGACTGCAGAGCTTTCTCTTAACCACACTGGCACACTACCTTTGGGGTCCATAATGTCCCAGTTACAAGGTCAGACTGAGCTCTGATACGCACTTCCTGCTGGGACAAAAGGTATATTTGATTCCAAACCTAATGATGTATGTAATTACCTGATGACTACTATTAGTATATGGTACTGTTTGCTGAGATGCCAAAGTTTGTATTTCATGCAGGAAACTGCACTGGCAATCGCAGCCTAACACATTAATGCTGGTAATTAGTGGAGCTCTCACTTAACTAAATGGACCATTTGCCTTTGAAATCAGTGTGTAAACGGAAGTACAGTAATCCATCTGTCGTCCCAATCTACCTCTTTTGTCCTTAGTTTGGACTCTGGATGTAGTTTTTAGCTACATAGACATTTCAAATAAACTGCGTACAAGAACTGTCAGTAGAGGGGAGAAATGGCGAAGTTCTGATGGGAGTTTTGGTTGATTGACTCCAACTGTTAACACGCATTAGGCTCTTAGTGATGGGTGAGGATGAGCTCCTAGTCATCCCTCCAGGTCATAGCCCATAGCTCCAGGTCTAAAGTACACTAGCTCGGTGTAACCTGTTCCTCCCTTTACATACAGACGCTGTGTCTGATTGGACTCCAATGCATGAAGCTGCTATCCATGGGCGTCTGCTGTCTTTGAGGAATCTCATCAGACAGGTAGGTAGCTTTTGGGGGAAAAAAAAAGGATAAATATTCAGCACATTCTATTACTTGCCACACTGAGAAAAAAATCATAGTCTGATATTAAGATACAAATTCCTCTTCAGCAAAGTGAGGTGAGTACCATCTGATCGAACCAATTTTTTAAACTTGGAGGCTGACATACTACTAGAATTTAGTAAAATTCTATGCACATAGTAGGTGCTCTAATAAATACCTATGAAATGAATACTGGGGAAATTAATGCATTTAAGTTTCCTTTACTTTATTCAGTAGACTATGTTCTTAAAACTTATCATGTAGTTTGGGTTCTCAGCTGAGGTGATTCTGCCCTTTAGGTGACATTTGACAATGTTTGGAGACACTTCTGTAGTCACAACTGCGAGTGGGTGTGAGAGGGTGATACTGGCATCTAGTAGGTAGAGACCAGGGATGTCACTAAACATCCTACATGGCACAGGGCAGCCCTGCACATCAAAAAATTAACCAGCCTAGCCCTGGCTGCTGTAGCTCAGAGGATTGAGCATGGGCTGTGAACCAAGGGGTCACTGGTTTGAATCCCGGTCAGGGCACATGCCTGGGTTGCGGGGCGGGTCCCTAGTGGGGGCCATGTGGGAGGCAACCACACATGGATGTTTCTCTCCCTCTCTTTTTTCCTCCCTTCCCCTCTCTCTAAAGATAAATAAATAAAATCTTTAAAAAAATTATCCAGCCCAAAATGTCAGTTAGTGCCAGGGTTGAAAATCCCTGATACAAAACAATGCTTCAAAATGTCTTTTTGAATTTGCAATCTTATCATTTCAATGACGCCTTCAGTTCTGTTGCATCTCCAGTTGATTGTGGCTCTGCCCAGTTTGATATTAATTTCTCTGCAATTTAAGTCCCCATTCAAATTCTAAAACAGCTTTTGTTCAGGATTCTCTGCTCTGGGAAAAGACAATAGACCTTTTCAGTTAGGAGCTCTTGACCCTTTCTGTGCCATAGTCCCCTTTGGCAGTCTGGCAAAGTCTGTGGACCCCTTCTCAGACTAACGTTTTAAATACATAAAACAATGCAGAAGAAAGCTATCAAGATAGTAAATGACAAATGTGTAACATAATAATATATGGACTTCCTTGGTAATGCATTAAATAAGATTTAGTGGTGATTCTGACGACCACCATAATTTCTAAATAGGATGAACATATATTTTGCATCTTTTAAATATTTGTAACAATTGTAATGCAATAAAAATATCTGTGATCCCTCCCCATGATCGTCCTACACACTGCTATTACTACTGTGTTTTGCTGCTCACATTCATAATTGAATACATAATTGAAGGACATGGTACATTTCAGGTACTGGTTAGGGAAAGTAACTGTGCCTTCAAAAAAATCCCAATGTCATGGATCTTTCTGCACTAAGTAATCCTTATATAAGAAAAAAGCTTCTCAAGAAAGATTTCAGACTACCCCAGGCCACTGTCTTAAGCAATAGCCTATTGTGAGCAGAAATGTAGATAGTAACTCTAGCTGAAAGAAATTAAGATTCTTCTAGGATAAAATGAAACATTTACCTAATTTTAACATGACAAAAAATGGTCGTTGCAACTTTTATGTGTCACTTATTGAATTGGACTCATACTCACATATATTCAGTATTTGTAAGTTTACTGAACATCAGCCAGAACCATGCCTTTATCTGAGCTCTATCCCATTATTTGAGCAAGTTACCTTCTTGGCATCTCAATTTCTGTCTTTATAAAATGACCATCCAATATCTACCTGTATTAGTCAGATCTTCCTGTGTAACAAACTGCCCCAAACTCCGTGGTATAATGCAATCAACATTTCTTACCAACGAGTCTTTACGTCAGCTGATCGAGGCTGGGTTCGGTTCCAAGCTGTGGGTTGAGTGCAGCTCTCCTGCACACGTCTCTCATCTTTGACTAGTGACTACACACAAGATTTTCTTCTCCTGGCAAAAGGCTGGAGCATAGTAGGGCAAGCCCACCAGGCAAGAATACATGCAGGAATGGTTCCTTGCCATGGACCTTGTCAGAACAATAAGCCAACAAGTGAGAGGACAAGAGAGTGAGAGCAAAATGAAAGTCAGTCTTGAGTGTAATGTACCTAAGAGTCAAATCGCTGGGCCATGCGTGTGTGTGTCACCAGACTCTAACAGATACTGTCACACTGTTCTCCTGGGTGGTTGTACCGTATTACACTCCCACCCACAGTATGAAAGATCCCCTTCTGTTGTTTTTCTACATCACCATCAGCGCCTTAGTGGACTGTCAGATTTTAAACCAGATGAACTCTTAAAAGTAATGTCATAGTACTGGATTTCTGGCTGAAACCCAACCCTAATGGAACTGATGCTTTGCCCCCCTGATGCTGCCCATCTTCCCTCCTCCAGGGCTGGTCTGTGAATGTCCTCACAGCAAATCGTGTGTCCCCACTCCATGAAGCCTGTCTTGGAGGTTACCGCTCTTGTGTAAATGTTTTAATAAACCACGGAGCCCAGGTGAGTGCCACTCAAACCACATCTTAGAAACCATGAATGAAAAATGATTATTTCTTACCCTCCAGAATAATTTCCAGCATTTGCGAGTAGCCTGATTGGAAATATGAAGAGGGTTTTTTTTCAAAAGTGTATGTCCATCAAGCTTTATGTATGTCCTGTCTGCTTTACCAACCATTGGTAATGGGTCCTGTCTATATTATTTTCTTTGATAGTCGCTACTAATGAATAGCTGTGAGATTTCTGTATTTATTCCTGTGTCTCAAAGGCCGTGAAATATTGTAAGAAACACACAACATTTGGCTCCAGAACAGAATAACGGTCCCAGACCATCTCTACTATTTATTGCGATTGGAAATGAGAACAAGTTAATTATGCTTTGCGCTTTAGAGTCTACACCTGAAAAACGGAAGAAATACAATGTGTAACTTATTGTAGTATAGCAAAGATTGAAAGAGATGAAGTATATGGTTATTATTTAGAGAATGAGAATCAGGATAGCATAATGAGAAGTCCTAGAGGAAGGAGGACACGAAGGCATTGAATTTGAGAGTAGAGACCAGTACTTCTTCCTTTCACTAAGTCTCCTCACGCTCAAAAGTGATAGAAAAATCTGACCAGGAAAGTATATGTGAGTTTTGCACATTCTCTCAACAAGTATTTATTGAGCATTTATTATATGCCCAATGTATAAACTAAATGAGGAGACAGCCAGATGAGCAAATGTTTTAGTAACTATAACACTAGCTGTTTCAGTAGATAAACCCTGAAATCTCAGTAGCCTAATACAACGGAATTTTCTTACTTACTCAACTGAAATTCCAGTATGGGCGTTGCCAGTTGGATGGCCTTTTCCCAAGGGTGATTCAGGAATACAGGTTTCTTCCATCCTGCTCCACTGTTTTCAACAAGTAGCTTTCATGTGTGCTCTTGGGGTAGTTTCCATTCCAGGTGGTTGGAAGGGGCAAAGACGTGGGGGATTGTGCATGGAAAATTTTTAAGGACCAGTCTAGGTAGTGACATAGATCACTTTCACCCATATCCCATTGGCCAGAACTCAGGCCACATCTAACCTCCAGAAAGGCCAGGGAAGGCATTGTGGTTGTGTACCCAACACAGAAGAACTAGGTTTGTTGAAGGCATAACCTCTCAGCCAGAGAAGGTACTTATAATACACTGGTTTTATTCATTAGTTTTTACTATATAGCAAACCACCCGACTTAATGGCTTAAGACAGTAGCCATTTATTTGTCTCACAGTTCCTTGTGTTGGCTGGACAGCTCTTCTGGTCTGGGCTGCTTTAGCTGACCTCAGCTGGGCTTGCTTGGGCATCTGAGGTTAGCTGACAGATTGGCCAGAGCGGGCTGGTTCGTGATGGCCTTGCCTGGGTCGGCTGAGATATCTGGGGAGCCCGAAAATTTCTATGTGGTCTCTCATCCTTGAGCAGGCTGCCTGGACTTGTTTACATGGTAGCAGGGATTCCAAGAGCAGCAAAACAGGACAAGCGCTCTGCTTGTAACACATTTGTTACTGTTCCCTCGGTGGTAAGTCACGTGGGCAAGCCCTGCTTCAAGGACTGGAAAAATAGTTTCCATCTTATGAAGACTTGCAAAGCCCTATTGCATACTGTGCAGAGAATCGGTGGTCAGTTTTGCAAACCTCCACAATGTATTAAGTGTTGATAGCCAGGGGGTTGTCGGGAGCACAGAGAAGTGCTTCTAACACATGTATTTCTGATGGACAGAGTCAAAAACAGGCTTCCTGTAGGAAATGATGTGTAAGCTGAAGCCTCAAGGATGTGTTGCAGTTCGTCAGCTGAGTGCGTTGGGGGAAATTATGGGCTTCCCTCCCTCTGGGAAGACCAAATGCAAAGACCTGGAAGTGAAAAGCACATTTTTTGTGATTTCACATCATTCCTCATAGCAGCAGAACAGAGTGGGCGAGAGGGAGCAGAATACAAATACCATTGTTGTCCATGCCAAGAAAATAGGCTTTGTCCCGAGAACCATAGAGACGTATAGGTGAGTGCCTCACCAGGCTTGTATTTTGGTTAAGAAAACATACGCAAACCTTTGAAACAGGGCCAGGACCAAGCAAAAGCAGGCACCTCTGTAAAGAGCTGCTCACCCACCCTGGAATGTTAGTTGACCCTGGGAGTGAGTGTCTCCTTAAATGTTGCACCCCTGGATGCCTTCTGTGCCTCACTAGTCCTGGCTTTGCCTCACAGTATTATTGGGTAACTGTTCACCAAAGAATTTCTTAACAAAAAAGAAAGGTGCTTCTGCATCTGGCTTTGCTCTTCCCTATTAGAAGTTTCCAACATTAGAAAAGATAGTCCCAAAGATTATACTTTCATGGCTCAGTAGGTCATTAATCTGTTGGGGTCTAGCGAATTTATTTCAGCATTCCATTGATTGGCTGTCTAAATTCTCCTTTGAGCCACCCTTACCATCTTACCAGTCCCCTCATTAATGAATGGATCGAAACAAAAATTTGGCATGCGCTCACTCTATATGGGTATGGAACTCATGATTTAACATTAAAAAATGATATGCTGACACTTCTAGAAGATTGCTGTGGCTGCTGTGAAGAAACTGGATTGGTGTGACACAGGTCTGGGATGGGATGTTCAAAATAAAGAGATTGATTTGTAAAGGATTGAAATTATCCTAACTGGCTTTCAAGTTCAGGCTCCTGGGGAGGCCAGGAAGGAGATAGAACACTCAGTAACATTCTTGGCACCATACATTCCATGCTTCATTCAGTTTTTCACCAAAACCTCGTGGAATTGCTTTTTTTTTTTTTTTTTTTTTTTGGCCCCATTTTGTGGCTGTGCCATTTAAGGCTCAGAGAAGTTAAATACCGGCTCCAGGGGTGGTGGAGTGTGGATTTGAACACAGGACACCCCGCTGCCTGCCTTCACTGGGGAGCTTTTCATTCCAGGTGAATGGTGTTACCACGGACTGGCACACTCCCTTGTTCAATGCTTGCATCCGCGGCAGCGAGGACTGTGTGAATTTGCTTCTGCGCTTTGGAGCCAGTCCCCACCCTGCCAGTGATCTGGCTTCTCCCATCCATGAAGCTGCTAAGAGAGGTAAAGTGGTTGAGAACTGAAGTTTTCTAACCGCTCCTTCAAGGGATCTCACTGTTAAAACAAAGAAGGAAGAGGAGTTCTGTTTTAGAACAATAGTTCTCAAGGTGGGGTCCCGGGACCAGAGGTACCAGTGTGATGTAGCACAGAAATGCAGATGCTTTGGCTTTGCTCCACCACCTGTGTTTTGACTCACAAGCCCTCCAGGTTAGTCTGATGAACAGAACATTTTAGAACCACCTTTTTAGAGCATCCCAAATGTTGCTCCCAGGACCTGTCCTTGGTGAGGTTGTAAGTTCGCGTCCCTGCCCCATGGCCCACACCGTGTCCTTTTTCCTTCAGGCCCACCTTCAGTCCCTGTTCGTTCATACCTCTCGCCAACCCTCACTGTCATTTCTGTGCTTGGACGGATTACAAAGCACAAACAATTGAAAAAGGCAGATGTTGCTGGTTGCTTACCGTGGCTTGTGAACTCCAGTGGAGTTGCACCCAGAGCCACAGGTCACATCTGTGATCAACCCGTTAACTGATGGCAGTATTTGAAATCATTCCCTATTCTAAGCAAAGGAAATAGCTTTTGGTCCCCTGAACAAGTTGTTGGCAGATTTAAAAATATGGTTACCAGCGAGAAGTGGGGTGGGTGGGTAGTAAGGGGTCAAATATATGGTGACAGATGATTTGACTTTAGGTGGCCACCACACAATGATGTATCCTAGAAATGTGCCCTTGGAACCCGCATGATGTTATTAACCAACTTCATCCCAATAAATTCAATTAACAAATATAAAACCCCCAAAGATGAGGAAGTTGTTGTTTGCCTAGTTAAGAGAACTTGTGTAACTGTTTTCTCTTGCGTTGGGCTGCAGGCCATGCGGAGTGCATTGAGTCCCTTGTGGCTTATGGGGGTGACATTGACCATCACATCGGTCACCTGGGCACTCCACTGTACTTGGCTTGTGAGAACCAGCAGATATCCTGTGTCAAGAAGCTTCTGGAATCAGGTAAAACAAAAAGTAAAATGAGACAAGGGAAGCAAATGAAAAGTAAATAAAATGTATTTAAAGCTGTTTCTATTGTAGGAGTTGAAAAAGTGTGGTCAGTGGAGTTGGAAAAGTTCAGGGTTCATATTCACTGTGTCCCCATGGGAATTATTTCAAACCGAACTTTAGCTCTCTCTTATAAAGAGAATGATGATGGTGGTAATATCTCCTCCCACGGTAGTACTCAGTGATGAATACTTTCTCCTCCCTTTCCTCTGCCTCTTATCCTCCAGCCAATCAGACGATTAAACCTTGCATAACTCCGAAAACTGCTAGATTAGGACCGAGTCTTATTTGGGGCCGTCTTCACTACTTGTCTTCAATTTGGAAATTGAACTTGCCCTATTTTTAACCCATTGTAAATATTATATTGTCTTTCAAAAGGCCTATGTAGCATCATTCTGTTTCACTTCCCCACTATTGCCCAGGCCCTTCTTCGACACTTGGAACACCATTTCCTCCCCTCTTTAATTATTTGAGCCCTGTTTAGTCTTTAAAATTCCAGTACCCTCTCCTCCCCTGAATGTTTTTCTAGTTCATATTGCCTTCTACTCATCTGGTAACCATTGCTATGGATTGGGAGATTCATATTCATTCACTCATATTATTTCTCTCTCTCTTTCTATTTCTCCCTCCCCCCTCCCTTCTTCCCTTTCCCTCTCTCCCTCTCCCTTCTATTTCCCTATGTAGATTTTAAGCTCCTATAAGGACAGGGCCAAGTTTTGCATCCCCCACAAAGCCAAGAGCAATGCAAGCACAGTGCAGTTAACGTTCCTTAAGTAGACATAGGTCCCCAGTTTACTAAAAAGACAGCAGCTGCACAAACCATGTGTCCCCACATGTCATAGTGTGAGCCAGCATCCAGGCTACAGTGGGGATTTGTTGAGAGCGAAGGGATAGAATTGGGTGGGATGATCCTAGAAATCCACCTCACTCCTGAAGAGGAAGACTTTGCCACCTTCCCTGTGATTTTGGGATTGGCTACCATCATCTAGGAGATATCCTCCCAGATTAGTTACCCTTCATAGTCCCAGTCACACACTCCCAAATCCCAGATTTATAAACCCCATGGCAGTTGCTGAGTGTATGAATGCACCTGTTTGCTATGGATGCGATTTCGCCATGTAGCCTCACTTCTAGTCAGTGCTGGCTAGTATTAGGGCTCCATTAATAATGTGCAGCTTTCGGGCCACCAGGATTTCTCTCGTATGTATCCACATCTATGGAGAGTCCATATAGGTGAGTTGAAACCCTCACATGCTATATAGCTCACGTTGTACATTCAGTGACATGGTCAAATGACATGTTCCTCACGTTGTTAAATGGAATCCAGTCATCTTTTGTGCCCAGTATGGATGCCCGGTGAGTTGTTCGGGAATTTTGAGGCACGGCACTTTGAGGAGGAGGATGCTTGAACTTTGCTCCCTGGCTGACTCTCTGTTGTCGTTGTGACTCTCTAGGAGCAAATGTGAACCGAGGCCGAGGTCTGGACTCCCCTCTTCATGCAGCAGCCAAGGCCTCCAATGGGGAGCTGGCCCGCCTGCTCATGGATTTTGGAGCAGACACTCAGGCCAAGAACGCTGAAGGCAAACGTCCCTCGGAGCTGGTGCCTCCAGAGAACCCTCTGACCCAGCTCTTTTTGCAGAGAGAAGGTGCTTCTCCTTTGCCCGAACCTAAGCCCTAATCCATAGGCTCTTGCGGGCTCTAGCAGGAGGCAGGTATTGACCAGGTTCTGACTTCTGATCCTACAAAAAACTACCATTCTCTGCCTTTGGTAAATGCGGGGGGCTCAGATAATGTAGCATTCCACAAAGTACACCACGGGTGATGGAGTAAATAGTCATCTGTTGTTTGGCACGTGGGAGACAGACCGTTTTGGATGATGTGATATTCATACGTGGGGTTGGCCGGTTTTCCAAGCATGAGGACATCGTTTTACAATTTGAATATTAACTTTATCTAAAACATGCTTTAGAGTGAGTAGACGCCTCTTGGAGGTTGTATGATGTCCCAGGATGTTTTGCTGCACTACAGGTGTGCTAAACCTACTGGGCATTGATTGAGCATTTATAAGGTGTTACTTTAATGATTCACAGTAATCTGGAAGCATTTACTATCGTAAGTTAATCAACACTAAGTCCACATTCTTCCATAAATAAGGACTGACACTCCTGACCCAAACAGCTAAACCTGCGGTTGTGCAGCGTGCAAGGGGGTAAAGGCAATTTCCTGGGCTGCACGTCAGGGGTGGGTTGGCGTGGGGAGTAAAGACCCCTCTGATTGCATTCTTTTTTTAAAAAAATTATCTTTCGAGAGAGGGGAAGGGAAGTTGATAAGAGAGGGAGAGAAACATCGTTGTGTGAGATCAGTTGTCTCTCACATGCCCCATACCGGGGACCTGGCCCGCTTGCTACCCAGGCACGTGCCCTGACTGGGAACTGAACCTGTAACCTTTGGGTTCACAGGCAGCCACTCAATCCGCTGAGCCACACCAGCCAGGGCTGATTGCATTCTTAATTGTCCCTTGGGGAAGGAGAGCAGCTAGCTTAGGACCTATTCTGTTTTCGTTTTCACCAGAATGCGAACATTACATTGTAGGGGTTATGTGACTTTGAGGTAGGCTTCCCTACCAGAAGGATTCTCGTATTTTAATCTGCTTTCTTTCTCCCCACGTGTCGAGAATTAGGGCTGGCCTCGGGCCAAATGTACAGTGGCCATGCAGCTCTTCTTCCTCTTACTCCTAGTGTGCCAGGGTGCTTGCAGCCAAAGCCCTACCTGGGGCTCCCAAACAAGACTTGTACTCCCAAGCCTTGCGTGCAGAGGGCTACGGAAGACTGACCGCAGGCACAAAGAACAGTTCAGAAGAGGCCCCTTTATGTTAACCACTGGGATAATCACCAGGCAACTCTACCTGCATTTTGAAGATTTCTTGTTTACAGAAAATTCTATCTGTATATACAGGATCAATTTCTCCAGTAGGCACAGACACGATATTTGAAGCCTGTGTTTTTAGGAGATCACAGAATTCTTTTCGTTTCTTTTGAAATGGGAAGGAAAAAATAAATAAAACTCAACCTGGATTATATTGATCTTTATACCAACATAGTTGTAAAATACCATTTTTTTAAAACTGGGGAAGCATTGGATTCTCAAACTTCCTGCACTGACTCTTCTTTGCACTTTATTTCCCAAAGCAATTCCTAGACACCTATGTTGCTTTTAATTTTGTTGCTCACATTTTGGTGATAGTGTGGGCAATGATCCCACTGATTTGTAAAATGTCAGTTGCCATTAGAGAGTATTGCCACTTCTTTTGCCTGCGTGAGTTATCTTTGGGGTTCAGGTGAAGTCACCTCTCGGCAGGCTGGAAGCCCACAGGAAATGGGGACAGGCAAGTGCAGAAAGCCAGGCCTATGAATGTAACGCAGGAATATCTGTCTCTGGGTGGCCCCTGAAAGGAATTTGAGAATATTACCATCCCATCCACCTTGAAAAGCATCGAAAAGCAGTGTTCTCATGGCAGCAATGAAAACTAAAATGACTGTCTCTCAGCACAGCAAGGAGCCACCTCTGAATGTGCTTTCACCTTAAAGCATCATGAGTGTTGCTGGGGAAGAAAAAGAAGTGGAGCCCAGGCTGGTGGTAGCTCAGTGGATTGAGCACGGGCCTGCGAACCAAAGGGTCGCCAGTTCGATTCCCAGTCAGGGCACATGCCTGGGTTGTGGGCCAGGTCCCCAGTAGGGGGCGCACAAGAGGCAACCACACATTGATACATCTCTTTCTCCTTTCCTTCCCCTCTCTCGAAAAATAAAATAAATGTTCTTTTTTTAAAAAGAGAAATCAAGACCCAAAGCAATATTCCAGTTATCAACATAGAATGAGCTGGTTTTATCATGGAGTGTGGCAAATGGCTACAAAGCTGTAGTGGGTTTTCAGCTCTATATGGAATTAAGGCTACAGCTCTTGTGTATCAGCCGATGTGTGGGGAAGAGCCGATAGTCTGTTTACCTCAGTAGATACGTTGAGTTTGCTCTGATGGCCTGCTTTTCCTCT